>JASANF010009277.1:0-23918 GCA_030248245.1 Trissonchulus sp. WLG1_4
GAGCACTAAAAAATACAGGAGCACTAAAAAATACAGGAGCACTAAAAAATACAGGAGCACTAAAAAATACAGGAGCACTTAAAAAATACAGGAGCACTAAAAAATACAGGAGCACTAAAAAATACAGGAGCACTAAAAAATACAGGAGCACTAAAAAATACAGGAGCACTAAAAAATACAGGAGCACTAAAAAATACAGGAGCACTAAAAAATACAGGAGCACTAAAAAATACAGGAGCACTAAAAAATACAGGAGCACTAAAAAATACAGGAGCACTAAAAAATACAGGAGCACTAAAAAATACAGGAGCACTAAAAATACAGGAGCACTAAAAAATACAGGAGCACTAAAAAGCACTAAAAAGAGCACTAAAACACGGGTTTCCGAAAAAAATACGAAAACCTCCTTCAATGAGGGTTTAAATTTCGAGGGGTCATATATATTTCAGAAAATCCAAAAAATGAAATAGGGGTTCTTGAAGCAAAAATGCTTCTCCCAAGGTGCTTTACTCAAAAAATAGGCCACTATCCCCCCCCCCCCCAACTGCATTTAACCCAACTTTATTGCTTAATGTTTAATTCGTAGAACATATATGTATGTATATTTTTCTTTTTGTCATCGTCTACCATTCTGGTTATATTTTGCTTTGATTAATATTAAGAATAATGTTTATAGTTCTTATAGTTTTAGACATTGTGACTATGCAACTTTCTTGCTGTCTGCACGCGTTTCTGTGTTTCCTGAGTGCCCAGCTGGTGCTCTGCTTCAAGCGTTTCGACGATTCTGTCCTCTACACGGTCGAATGGTCGCCAAGCTCGCTGTCTTCAGCCTGGCTGCTCGAAAGCTACCATCAGGTAAAAAATTTTTCTGAGCAAGATGTGCTAAAATAAAAAATATGCTCAAGTTTTTGAAGTGGTTAGTGGTAAGTGGTAAGTCTGTGGTTAGTGGAAATTTTATGGCTGGTCTGGCGATTAAAACTAGACTAGGTCAACGCGCTATTGCTTCGTCTTGTCCTCCATTTAACAGTGTTTGGGTATATAGGTAGATTGATCACGCCTTCCAATGTTAGGGGATCAGTGAAACTACCCATACGAACCGGAGTTTTTTTAGTTTTGTCTTTTTGCTACTACGACATTCTCGCTTTTAGTGATGAGTGAAAAATGTTGAAAGTTTTATATTTACTCTCTTTTACGGATTGTTTGTAAACGCTTATTCTTTCCTGCTTTTAAAAAAATTATATATATTCCGTTTTTATAGAGTATGTTTCCTATACGTATATACGTCAACGAAGTCAAACTTTGATTTAACCTAGCTCAAAGCTGTGTATGATAATTCTACTCCTTTATTGCAGAATTCTCTGCCCCCCGACAAAGGCATGGTGATCACCAGCGACAACCGGGAGACCTATGTCTGCTCGTTGCCCGAGGGCGTGAAAATGACCGAGTCCAGTACGCCGGCCTACGCTGGCCCCAGTCCGGCCGAGCTGATCGATACCATTGTCAAAGCCCGGGCCTGTACGTATCGCATCGAAATGTACTGGACCTATGAGCTGTGCCATGGTCGATTCATTCGCCAGTATCATGAGGAGAAACTGCCCAATCAGAAGATGGCTCTGCAGGAGTACTATTTGGGCCAATTTATGGCCGACTATAGCTATAGCTCGGACTACGATCTGACCAGTCCGCCGAAGCGAAAGATTGAGGATCAAATGTTGCCCTATTTCCCGGTGAGCTATTTGCAGGGCACCGTTTGTGATATCAACGGGAAACATCGAACGGCTACGGTACTGTACGTCTGTGTGCCCGACGGTCGAAACCAAATCTATAGTCTGGACGAAGTTTCATCGTGTGAGTATGAAATCATTGTGCTGACCAATGTCCTGTGTGACCACCCTGCCTTTCGACCCCTGGTCATGCCCACCCAGTCCATTGCCTGCTACCCGGTGGGCGGCGCCCCCAGACACCCAACCGCCCTGACAGCTTGGCTCCGAGAGGAACAGTGGCACTCGAGAAATATGTTCGCTCGTAATCTGATTGTCAGGCCGGATGGACGAAAAGTGAACTTGAAGGAAGCCAGACAACAACAGCAGCAGCAGCGACCGGAGGAAACAACGAAACCAGTTTCTGAAGCAGAAACCGGAACGAAGCCGCCACCGCCGGTTCAGACTACGCCACCGGCTGATCCGGCAATGACGGCCGACTTTCTCAGCGGCCGCTATTGCCTCTACGGTGGCAGCGGGTGGTGGAAGTATGAATATTGCCACGGGCGACAGGTGATTCAGTTTCACGAGGACGCTCAAACTGGCTCTAGGACGGAAATCCTCCTAGGCATTTGGAATAAAGCCGAACACTTACAATGGCTCCAAGACCATTCCTATAAACGACCGGTTCGGACTGAAGCCAGAGTGAAACAGGTTTCGCACTACTATGGCCACGGGGACCGGTGTGAACAGACCGGAGGCGACCGGTTTGTGGAAGTGAGACTGCGCTGTCGGGAAAGTGCCGGTAGTCCCAATTCGGTCTCGCTCTACCTGCTGGAGCCGAGGACTTGTGAATATGTGCTGGGCGTGGAGTCACAAATGCTCTGTGGCTTGATACAGTCTGTTGACGAGGACGGCTTATTCATGGAAGAGTGATATTTTGGTCCATTGAAGGGTAAATTCATACTGACAGCCGCATGTTTGTTTAGCCCACCGTAGACTTGAAACGTAAACGTTTGAAATTTACGTCGTTGGCTATGTTAGTTTTTGTACTTAGCGTATATATATAGTTTTATTGTTTATGTCACTGGCTGAACGAACCTGTTTCTGTGAGTATGAATCGACCCTCTTACTAGCAGCTGTGTGATTATTTATTATTTTAACTGTAAAAATTGCTAAAAAATTTCAAACTACTAAAAAGTGCCGAACCTGAAACACAAAGCTGATGTCATGATGATTTCTGTGACTACTCGCTGTACTCTTGATACGTGCAGTTTTATCTTTTAGTAATGAAATCGGGTGTTGCTTTTTGTCTTGGGGTCCTCTGATATAGTGTAAAATCTGACCCCGCCTGAAACATCTTTGACCAAGTTCTTTTGTGTCTCCGTATTTCTTGATGCGAATAGAATAATTTTATAGACAAAGATCTACCAAATTGCTGACGCTGTTTGTAGTGTTCGTGGTATATAATTTAAGGACTATTTGCTCATAAACATTTTTCAACGTGCATACGCTTCAAGCGTTGTGCTTGTGATAGCAGAAACTTCTAGGTGTATGGTTGTATTATTTAACGTATATATTATGACTTAAGGCTAATGATGTGGTGTTTTTTGTTCTCTAACCTCAGTTATACAAAGGTCGGACGAAGGGTGATCTACCAGTGACAGTGTGCATATTTTACCAATTATTGGGACCATTTGTTCATAGTAGAACGGTGTTTTTTTGTCAGTGTGTTATGAAATCGGGATACTTTTTTAGATTTTTAAATATTTACCAGAAAAAGTTTCTTGCAACTTTAAGGTTTTCATGTAAATCAACTGATTACGAACTAGTGTAGCCATAACCAATGCAACTCAAAAATTCTGTACAAACCAAAATGTGTTTTCATGCTGGGTAGAAAGCTAGAACTTATTTAAGACGCTGATATGTTTTTATACTGTGCTGTCGATTGTATATAATATGTAATAACTTTTATGTTTGTTAGTATTTATGATCCAATAAAGTATTATATACTACCTGTTTGTTATGTATTCATTTAGTAAACTGGTAAAGGTTTATTGCTTTGTGTGCTACTTCTTGGTGAGCTACTTCGCTTTCTTGACATCTGTGTCAGAAATTTGCTTATTTTTGAAACGCCTCGACTACGGGTGGACGCAGGCAGAAATTTTGGGTCTTTTCCGTTATTTCCCCACCAGTCCTGAATTTGGAATTTACTGAGCCGATTTGAATAATTTTTGCACCAATGGACTTCTCTTGACTTCAGGACTTCAAAAACGCAAGTTTTAAAATATTTTAAATTTTTTAAAAAAATTTTAAAATTAAAATTTCATACAAAATGCGGACTTTTTCACTTTCTGAGATGCGGAAAGTGTTCTAGACACGAATTTCTGGTTTTGGATTGCTAGAATTTGAAAAAATCACAAAAATTTTAAAAGTTAAATTTTTTTAAAAATTTTTTCAAAATTAGTTTTTTTGAAGTTCTGAGGTCAAGAGGAGTCCATTGGTGCAAAAATTATTCAAATCGGCTCAGTAAATTCCAAAATCCGGACTGGATTAACTGGATTAATAACGGGAAAGACCCGAAAGTTTTGACCCGCGGCCGCGCCGCGACCCAACACAACGCACGGCCGGGATTGGGAAAAGTTCCGGAAGGTGTTTTTTGGTATGAAAAGTTGTCGTCTGGTCTTACCGGCCAAAATTTGTTTGACAAAAAGTTGTAGCCAACTAATTTTCTGTATTCGTTGCTCTTTTAATTTGAAAAATGAGCATAGTGTGGTCACAGAGTCACAATAAACTCAAAGGAGTACCCAAAGGGTATGTAAGGGACCCTAACTCCCAAATTAGTTTCGCAGATACAAACTCGAATAAAGTTGAAACTCAGCGAAACTACTGACAAAAGTAAAGAATTGTATTTATGAAACAAGGTATATATAATATATATTATATTCTCAGCCAATAAACTATTTGCTACGGGCGTCGGTTTTTAGCCTCCTCCTTGAAGAACTTGACCACCCCCTAGACAAGCCTTCAACCTTCCAAACAGCTTGCTTAGAAGGTGGCTCTGGCTATCCTAACCAAAATACGAACCTTTTTCCAGCGCCAAAACAGTGGACCACCCACGATCCCACGCTCTAGTTCATTCTCGCTGATATGTGACAGTCTATTTTATTGCTCACACAGCGGTGGACGCGGGTCGGGGGTACCCGCGGGTTGGGTTGGGTCGAAAATTTGAGCGGTGGGTACCCACTACCCACATCGGGCTGCGAGGTACATTGTGGAAATTAGACTTGTGCATCAGTTAAAATAGTCGTCAGCTATGGTGCTTTAAAATAGTTGGTCATAGTGGGTCGCGGGTCGACTCCGACGGTGTGGGTCGAATCGTGGGTTACCCACGACCAGTGTCGAGTAGCTGGTTAGGTTTTGTAGCGGTGGAAAATTTTGTCACATGTCCACCCCTGCATCCGAAGCTCGTTTTTCGTGTTTATGCGAATTTAAAATAGTCAGAATTTTTATATTTTTAGTGGGGGTGCTGGGCGGCAAATCACGACCATACGTGGACAGCTAGCGAATTCTGGGGGGGGGGGTGCGGAGCAACTTTTCCGGCTATTTTTGCTTCGTGAGCCACTAATTTCGCTTCGTGAGCCACTAATTTTTGCTCCGTGAGCTACCTTCGAAACATTCTGGGGGGGGGTGACGGACCTGTCTGGGCGGGGGGGTGACAAACCCCCCCACGCCCATGTATGATCACGTTAACCGAATTCAGCAATTTTTGGATGCTTACATATCGTTGAAGATGTTTTCAGCAGAAACTGTAGTTGGTTAGAAATTATTCATTTCAATTTCAATTATTGTATTTTAATTTTATTGGTAATTTATATACAATGTCTGTTAAAAATAAATTGTGTATTATTTTCAGCATGTATCGTCAAATCGTATCTGAAACGATGCCCGTGTTAACGAGGCTTTATAAACAAGTCATGTGGGAGAACCAGGTCCCGTGGATTGTGCGTACTCTATTTACGAGGTGTTTATCGGCTGCATGTTTCTGTCAGCCTGACCACTTGGGTGAGTTCGGTCACTCCTCTTGGTCGGTTTTCCCATTATCGTCGATGTATGTCTGTTTTGCCTTTCGTCTTTGCTCACTGGATGGAGGGTATAAACATATTATCTCCGTCAATGATTTATCTTGATTTACCATAAATTTACCAATTTTTTAAAAAAAATGCCTAGATTTTAGGAAGACAAATGGCATTTTATTTATTTTTGCTCAGATATTCGGGACACCCTCCATGCTCATGATGATTCACTTTTGGGCAGGGGGTGGACTCCCACATACTCTCCTTTTACATGTGTGCTACTGATCATACATGTCACGGAGTCAAAATGTTGAGGCGGGCCTCTCCGGCCTAATTTTGGGGACCCTACCGACCCCCCTTTTCTACCAAAAATACCCTAAAATTTGCAAAATTTTCTGAAAAGTGTAATTTTTATTAAATTTGGCTCAAATTTTCGGACCCTCCCCCCCGATCCTGTCGATTTGGGGGGTTCTTCCCCACCCCCCCCTCATAGATGAGCATCGCACCCGAGGGGGACACGCCAAAAGAATTGTGGGTTACCTTTACAATTACATACAATACCACTCGCTGACTAAAGTTTGTTGGTCGTATTGCAAACCCAATGGGGCGAAACTTTGCACGACAAACAAACAGGGCTCGGTTACTACAAGTTACAGATGTTACAAAATACAATTGTCGCTATTGTGAGTGCGAAATCAGATGATTTGTAAAGAATTTGTGATGAATTCGTAGCGAATCACCTGATTTTGCACTTACAATTGTAACAATTATTGTAAGACTTGTAAGTCTCAGCAACTGTTATAAACTGTCGTAATCTGCATACTTAAATATTTAAATTATTAATGAAATCCTTTGAAATTGGCCGACGTTAATAATGAAATGAAATTTTATAAATCGGCTAAAGACTAGGTCAATTTTTGACACGAATTAAATTTGTATCCACTCTGTTTGTCACACTGAAGGATTTCTTTACAAACCTCTTAAAGCTATATTGCTGACCCATTTCACTGTGTAATGTTCAATAAGACTGTCCAGAACTCAACAGGGGGTATTTTTTATTTTTTAAAATTAATTTTAATTCAATTTTTAATGCTTGTTAACTTATAGTATCAAAATTTGGTCGCTACTAACGGTACATATATTTAATATATATCTTTTAAAATTCTAGTTTATTAACATGAATATCAGTTTTTTTATTAGAGTTTTAAATTTTATAGGAAATATCTGGAGAAATCGTGAAGATGAATAAGCAACTTTGGTGTTTTTTATTAACGTCACGTATTTATTTAATTTGGAATTTTGCTGAATTAGGACAGTTCTATTATGAAAATTTCTGTAAATAAGAGCACTTTTTGAACTTTGAAAAATGATCATTTTTTCAGCCACACTTATATAAGACTAGGAATAATTTTAGTCACAGTAGATTTGCATGGACTTTTGGTAGTTTTTGCACTGTGAATTTTTTACACTTATGAGTTTTTAGTATCAGATAATATGTTGGTTTCAGTTAGTACAAATAAATTTTTTTACCCTGACTGAATTTTTATCTAAAAAGTGATCAGAAGTCAGGAAAAAATTTGCTGAATCTTTCCAGCACCACTATTTGAGTTCGGAGTTGTGCCTTACGGACCACCTATGTCTTAGATGTTCCCATTTTGACTGTCTACGAAATTTTCTCAAAATCGCTTAGGCCATTCGATTCTTTACGGGAAGTTGATCATTGATCTTTTCTTTGGAGTAAATTTGTTTGTTTTGTTTGTTTGTTTGTCTTAAAAAAAGTTTTACAAAAAGTTTAAAAACTTTTAAAATTGTTTCTTAAAAATTTCGACAGCGCTTCATATTGTAGTTTTATTTTTTCAAGGACGAGATGAAAGTTTAGCTAAGGGTGTTTTCATGACTAAATTCGCTTAAGGGTTGATTCATACTTACAGCCGTGTGTCTGATCAGCCGGCAAAATTAGGAAACAAACCTGTGTTTCCGTGAAAAGAAGACTGGAACTCACACCAGTAGTAGTGACTGACAGCCACTGCGAACGGGGCATTTATATACTCCTTTTTTAATTTAATGTGATGCCCTGAAATAGTTTTTTTTTAGAAAAAAATGCTTTTTACTTTATGCTTCTCAACACAGTCACCATTAAACAGAAAATTGGAGGTAAATCTCAGGAGTATAGTATAACAGCTTCACTCACAAAAAGTCGAGTGGTGTAAGCACGGGTGAGGTCGGTTCTCATCGGATTGGACCTAATTTCGGGTCGGGTCGAAAAATTTCGACCCGTTACGAACTGTAGTTCACACGAACAAAATTTCACGCAACCTTAGGTCCTTGAATATTGCTTCGTGTAAACCGGGCTTAAGAAATAGAAGCTACAACCTCATCGGACAAATGCAGATAATTTTGAGCGTTTTGAGTTTGAAACAGTTGTCTTGTCAAATCAGTATCATTGAACTTCTGTCTTTGGTATTTTTAGCAGTATATATAATTTAATAAAAAACCTTATATATTTTAAAATTGCTGACACACTGAGGTCACGAAGTTAGACAGTAGTTTTTCTAGTTACAGTGTGACAAATGAAAGTTTTTTTCTGTTGCTTCAAGTCTGCTTTACATACCTATGTATATACTATTCTGGATTACTTTGTCTGGCTATAACTTTTTACTATTCACCGATTAGATGCTGTTTAAGTAGATATGTCTAAGTCGATTCATAGCTCAGATGTCCACTTCGTCGGCAAAACAAAAAGTAGATTACGCCATTTGCTGTGAACATTTTGATGCGAGTAGTTTGATCTGCTGAATAAGGCTCGATTCATACTTACGGACGTATGCGCATATGTATAACGGCTTAATCCTCTAAATCCATTTATTCCCTTATAGAAGCATGGCGGATCAAGAGAAGTCCACCTGCAGCGATGCGCGTCGAACCAGTCGATTTATTGTGATTATGGCTGTTCTGTTGAGTAGCCTGATGCTGGCTCTGGCTCTCCTGTTTATTCCCTTTGTCTACCAGCCAGCGCAGGAAATCGAACTGGAATTTGAGACGGAAATGGATCATTTTAAGGTAACTTTGTTGTTCGAAAAGTCAGTTGTGATTTAGTTATTCAACACCTGCAGTTTTGGAACTCTGATTCGCCCGACCTTTGCAGGTTGGGTGGGATCGACTTGTGTTGTTTCCAAGCAACTCTGTAGTCGAGAAGATGGTAAAAAGGTTGTATATGTTATAGAAGAGTGAGACACTCTCCAGCCTGCCTGTGTTCTAGCACAGGCAGATGCGCTTTTCCTTTTCAAGCTACATGTTGACATTCTGTGCAACATGTGGCTGGCCAATCAGCGCGTAGATTCTCTGCATGACACACTTTAGTATATAATCGCTAATGCGTTGATAAGCCTTAAGATAGGGATAAAAGGTTAATAACTAATTTTTAATACATAATTTAGGTGCGAAAACATCACAATATGTTTGCAAATACCTTTTTGGACATTTTGACAAAGTTTCAGTGAAATTGATTGAGAAACTTTCGAGATATAAACTTTTCTCAGTTTCTCAGAAGTTTCTCAATCAATTTCGCTGGAAGTTTGTTAAGTTATCCCCAAAGGCGTTTGCAAACCTTTTTTAATGTTTGTGTCAGCAGACTGTGAAAAAAAGAAGAGAAAAGGACGCAGGCAAAATAAAAACAAAAAAAAAAAAACTAAAAAAAATGAAAAAAAAAAAAAAAAACAAAAAAAAAAAAAAAAGAAAAAAAAAAAAAAAAATAAAAAGAAAAGAGTTATTAACCTTTTAGTCTTATCTTAATGCTTATTAACGTATCAGCGATTATATACTAAAGTGTGTTACGCAGAGAATCTACGCGCTGATTGGCTAGCCACATGTTGCACAGAATGTCAACATGTAGCCTGAAAACGACCAGCGCATCTGCCTGTGCTTGAACACAGGCAGGCTGGAGAGTGTCTCACTCTTCTTCTATAGAGAGTGAGACGCTATTAATGTACTCTTGATGTTATAGTTCTGTGCTATGGGGCCTGTTGCTCAGCTTTACAAATCTCACAATTGTAACAATTGTAAGTGCAAAATCAGGTGATTCGTAATGAATTTATATAATGAATTCGTAACGAATCACCTGATTTTGCACTTACAACTGTTACAATTGTAAGACTTGTAAAGTTGAGCAACAGGCCCCAGGTATCAGAACATCAGTTTCTTTTATGCGTACTGTATTTTTTCGAAAACTGCAATTGATTCAAATTAATCCTAGCGAAACGTGACAGAGTAAAATGTCAAAAACTCACGACAGGGACATACGTTTTTTACCATAATGCGAAAAAATAAAAAGTCAATAAAGCACTGAATGAATTACATAATTAAAATAAAATTACTTTTGAATATTCAAAAGTGAGCATTATGAACTTTAACTGAACACTGATATGACTACTAGTTAGTTGGTTCAGTAAGAATCAAATCAAACTTATAAATCCGATTTACATCGGATTTTCACCGGAGAAATAAGAAAAAAGGAATCAGCCAATCAAAACGCAGTATAAATTCTGCCTTGCAGGCCCGAGCCGACTATCTCTGGCGTTACATGCAACAGCTGGCCAGAAATCACGTGCCATACTCTATGATGGGATCCCAGATTGGATTGGCCAAAAGACAGGCGTATTATGGGGGCTCTGGTGGCGGTGGAGGTGGGGGATATGGGGGAGGGGGTGGGGGTGGCGGCGGCGGGGGAGGGGGAGGGGGTGGCGGGGGAGGGGGTGGCGGAGGGGGTGGTGGATGTCGTAAGTGTTGTAGATTTTTTCGGGGGGGGGGGGGTGTACTGTTTTGCTAGTAGGGTCGATTCATACTTACAGCCGTATGTCCGTTCAGCCGGCAAAACTACGAAAAAATACTATTCGTAGCGTGATTATCTCGTAATTTTGCCGGCTGAACGGACAGAACGGCTGTAATAAGTATGAATCGAGCCTTAAGGTATATATGCTTGAATGATAGTTATGAATGCTTAGACACTCAGACATATGTAAGTGTCTCATTTTTTTCGTGTGAAAAGTTGGCTTATTTGGTCCGGTAAATTTCTTGAGACTTGGGACAAGACGATACGAACAAGAATAGGAGCAGTATATGCCTTTCAATGTTAAATCCGAATTTATTTCTAAAATGTCATCTTAGTCAACGTAGGATTATGCAGAATTGAAGATTATCTAATGTTTGGTGCAATACATTATAGTTTTATTTCAATTCAATGTAATTTTTTATTTTAATTAATCAGTTAGTGTACCTAATTAATTAATTAATATTGATCTTATGAAGGCCAGTTTTTTCAGAATGCTCAGCAGCGAGTGCCAGCGCGTGTCCAGCCGGCCCTCCTGGTCCTCCCGGTTCCGCAGGTCTGACCGGTGAACCGGGCATAGCTGGCCTGCCGGGGAAACCCGGGGAAACCGGTACCGGACCGGTGGTGGAACCGGGTGGCGGATGTCCCAGCTGTCCCGCTGGCCCTCTGGGACCCGCCGGACCTCCCGGATCGCCGGGTTAGTTTTTTAGGCTTTTTTATTAAATTCTGTTTCACAGTTGAGGGATACATAATATGACCTGCTGACAACTGATATTTGGTGTAAGGTAGTGACGTCGTATAAATTTTAATAAATAGGTTTAATCGGTTTTGTCAGCGTCCGATTGAAGCATCTTCTGGTTTGTCATACTGTTACGTATAACGGGCTCAAAATTTGGGGGGTTTTTTCGGCCAAATTTTGGGGACATTTCTCCTGATCAAAAAAAGTGTCATGTTACACAATGTTGCTACGTCTTTGGGCCCTCCTCCGGTCCCTCGGGACGGGGGGGGGGTGGATGGGGGGTTTTGGGGGTTCCCCATCTTTCCGCTTATACATGTGTATGGTGTGCATGAATTTGTAGTTGAAATTTGTAAATATCTATGATTACTACTGAGAATATAATTTAATTATTTGTCACTATTTTAAACGGAATCTTAAACAACAATTCTTTTGAACGAATTTCAGGCCAGCCCGGCAGTCAGGGTCCCCCCGGTCCCTCAGCGCAGCCAGGACAACCCGGAGATCCCGGACCAAAGGGGGTCTCTGGACCTCCCGGGCAGCCGGGACGGCCGGGGAATGCGGGTCCAGGGGGGATTCCCGGTACCCCAGGAGGCGGGGGCAAAGGCCCCCCCGGACAGAGGGGGTCTCCGGGACCGGTGGGGCAACCCGGGGTGCCGGGTCAGCCCGGGAGAGGGACCACGGGACAGGGACCACCGGGACCCCCCGGACCCCGAGGTGCCCCTGGGAATCCGGGATCGAACGGCACCCCTGGGACTCCTGGAGCACCGGGCCCCCCCGGAACCAACGGAAACGACGCCCAATATTGTCCCTGCCCTGCCCGCACGACTGTCACGAAGCTGAAGAAAAAGTCGGTTTCTTCGTAGCGATTTTTTGATTGAACTGTTTAAGCATTCGGCTTAATTTTTGACTTCATGTCTTGTCTGAGATCTTATTTTGCGAATTAAATTTAAAAAAATATTGCGTCAGTTTAAAAAATACGGTGATGGTGAACTTGGCAGTTTTTATATGGTTAAGTGTTATTACCAAATAAGTTGAAATCTAATTCGTTTAATCTGACCACAAAATGCTGGAACCTGAGAGTGCGAAATGCGGGCTTTATCGATCAACATTGACTGATTGAAAAAACTGATTTCAGTGATCACGGCTACATACCAAGTTGTCGTAAAAGTCATACTATCATTCAGTTTCGTCTCAGGGTTCAGCTAGTAATTTTTGGTCAGATTTTAGTTTTGAAATGTTCCTGTGTTATTGTTTACTGTGTCTTTCAGAAATGTAGCATCAAATGCTTACCACTTGTAAACTTTTTTACTTAACTTCCACAATAAGTATTTTCTTTTATTAAGTTTGTGAAAAGTCTTCTATCTAGAGAGACCTCAGCTCACACGTGTAAATTTGTGTGGGCTTTTTATGAACGAAAATTTTTATTCATTTGTAAAATTGGTTGTAATTTGTATACACGATTGGGTTGTGGAAAAGTAAAGTGAAATGCTGTCTGACATTTTGTACTGCGTTACTAGTTTTTACTGTGTTATGTATCTTTACGTGTAATTGAATCACTATATGACTAAATTAGTGCAGTATATGCCAATATGTAATAAAGTTTCTTATATTGAAGGTCTTTCGTTTAGTTAAAAGTTTTGGTTTTGCTCATGTCATGTATGTGTCTAATTTATTCATTTGAATTGTTGGTTGAATATTCTAGTAGAGCATAGCTGCTTTATTTTTGGTAACGAAGGTTCGTTGCCACTAATAACGAATTGTAAATTATTTCGCCATGTACTGTAAGCTAATTTATATAACGAAATATGCTGGGCATGATGATGATGTATATAAATACCTCTATTTCGTTTTGCTGACGCCTTCCTGTTTGCAGCGGATACAAGCCATGCTGATTGCTGAGCCCGAAATTTCAAGTTCTATTGTCTAAAAAATTGTCACAATGTTGAGTTCAATAGTTTAATTAGAAGGTGTGCATATTTGACTAAAAAATTTACTTATGTTTTCAATTCTGCCATAATCTTTACCCTCGTTTAACTCTGGCAGTGAATTCTGTTTTTGCAATATCCGTTTAATTAACCAAGACCCCAGTATCTTCTTTATAATTCAAGACTTTCTAGAGCGCGCATTTATTTTTTATGTCAAATTTCTTTTGTGGAAACTGAACTGACTCGGATATTTTGTTGTGTCTGTCTGTGTTAACCTAGCCAGCTTGTAGCCTGGCACCAAGAGCACATATCAGGGACTCATGCGTGTGGTATATACTCTTGATAGCTAGCCTGCCATTGATTGGACTTCTAGGCAGAGTGGCTCAGTCGTGAGTATAAATTAGTTATCTTTCTCAGCTGTGCCTATTCCCGTGTCTAGGATCTGTCTATGGTTTTTCGCTCGTGACTCGTATGGTAATCCGGTTGTACTCTAATTTTCATTCATTATACTACAGTTTTAAGCCCGCTTTATATAGACTCATCCTTGTTCTTGTCCCTAACGTTTTGTCCTTAACCCTTTCATTCTTATTGTGACAAATACGTCCAGCCATTTTTACGCGGCGGCCTCAGCCGCCGCGTATATACTATATTACGTTGGCTCAGTTTAGCACGTATCTTCGGCTACTGTGCATAATTGTACTTGAAATGTAGGTAGGTGCTAAAATAGCACTGTACGTGTGTGCGTGTTTGTTCTTGATGTATGTTAATCATAGATGGCTGCATGTAAAATTTCGTTCTATACGTGCGCACAGTATACACAACAGCACACTGATCCGACAGACACAAAGCATTACAGCACACAGGTAATCGCGCAAGTGCTGGAAAATATGTTACACTAATATGACAAAACCTATCACAACAATGTTTCCAAAATTGTTTATCAGCACGTCAGAACCTGATCATTTTGAAGGCTAGAAACCGTTGGAAAACCAATGCGGTGGCACGACTGTCACGAAATGCGTTTTCTAACAGAACTCGCCGAGGGTCTTGCTGTCGGTGGGGTGAGTCTGGTTGACTTTTTCTCAGCCGCGGGTTGTGTGGGTTCGTTCAGGTCGAAAATTAATGTCTCAAAAAATGGTCAAGTGGTCAAAAATGTTCTCAAGCTAATGGACTGGTGACATAATGACTGGAAGGTCATAAACCATGCTTTACTACGTTGCCCAGATCCCAGCAGCTACACACAATATCTCTGAGTAGGAATTTGGAAATGTAAATTTACGTGTGGTTCCGGCAAACTTAGCAGTATTGTATAGGCATAAAAGATGGGTATCCGCCTAGTGCGGAAAAGGGGTGCCGTGCAGTGGATTGCTCCCTAGGAACCATTTCTTTTAGTTGTTACTATAGCTGTTCGTGTGACACCGTAGATTGCTGAGAATGAAGCTAGGATCAATATAGTGTTGGTTTAGGCACTTCGATAACGCTGAGTTCACGCGTACTTAATTTTTGCTGTGAAACCGTAACGCAGTTTCCGAGCTTTTCGTTTGGTTCGGTTTAGTTTGTCCGTTATTTTTAGCCAAAATTACCTTACTTTATTTTATACTTCTCAAAAGATGTGTAATCTTACCTATCGAAAAAGTAATCTTACGCTTACCTATCGAAAAACAGAAAACAAAAAATTTACATAAAATCTTGATAAAAGCATAGTAACATATGTATAACAGCTCCACGAGAAGTCAAGTCGGGTCGGCTTAGACCTTATTTCGGGTCGGGTCGAAAAATTTCGACCCGTTGTGAACTCTAGTTTCTAACCCACAGTTCAAAATATTGTTTTATGTGTAAGCGTGGTTTTCACAATCAATCTATTAGATTTTAACTTATTACTTTCAACGTAACTTGAAAGCAAGATGCAACCACGAAAACATGTTGCAGTTTAATATGTCGTGTAAACGTGTTGATTTAAAGATTTTACTGCCGCGTTTTATATTCGAAGAATATCCTCAGCGGTCTACGTAGGTCGCAACGTAAACTAGGTATCAAAAATTAGTTAGACCTTACTCGCAAAACGTGCTTGTTTGGTCCATTTTTCCTGCTGTGTGTGAAAGAGCTCTTTATGTCTTTATGTGACAAATGTGTCCATGGATATATTTTGTCAAATTATGCACATAACGTACGTGTGGATTCCAGAAACACAGCAAGTCCAAATATACCAATTAGAGTTCGCAACTGGTCGAGATTCCATAACCCCACCCGACCCGACCCGAGCTCATGTCTAACTCGACCCGACCCGATCCGACCCGACCCGACTTCTACTGAAGCTGCTATACAAACACTTGAGATTTCCTTGTTACTTCTTTGTTTCCAGTTTTTTATATACATATTTCATATGTTTTAATAAGCTACAGCACAGATGTACATGGAAAACTAAAAAATCTCCTCAGATAGCTGTAAAATGCTTCAAAATTGAGCAAAAAGCAAAAAAATTGCTAAAAAGTGTCAGAATTTTGCAAATAATTACCCATTTTTAGGCAAAAATTGGAAATAATAGCGTTTTTCTCAGTTCAAGCCGCCAAAACGTCGGGAAAAGCCCCCCTCTAAATTTTCGAAAAATCCGGGACAAGCCCTCCCAAACCGAGACCCCATGTACATAGCTGTTACATCATTCTGCAGCGAGTACATTTGGTTGAAATTATTATCAAAGCAGAAAAATTTAATGTAAAACTCAAGGATTTATACCCAAAATTTTTGACCCGAACTGACCCGCACAACCGGCGGGTTGGAAAATCTCAACCCGACCCGACCCGACCCGATTGCGAACTTGGGATGAAGATATGTAGTTGTGTGAGGTCACTTTCAGACCGTACACAAATAAGCATTTGAAATGCATTTGTTGATGGCCGTGATGCAGGCCTCTAATGTGTATGTGATGTGCCAGGCAGGAAGAAAAGCTGCGTGCTTTGGGCTCTAATTGGTCAGTTTCCAGTTGCACTGCATTTTGATTGTTTATTTAGGTAGACTTAAGCTCAGCATATGTATAGGCTATATATACATCAGTAGTGCATAATACGTATCGATAATCTATAGGTGCCACCCTCCTGTTTTGTGCAAGCATTCCAATTCGCAAATCTAATTCACAGCTGTATACATTGCCACACAAAAGCATAGAATACAGTGGGCCCTGTATAGTTTATATACACCATGTATACGTGAAACTAGATTTCCTGAGTGCAACAAATACATACATATAGGGCAGTTGTATATTTCTGCGCAGAACATGTGAGTTTATGCAATTCCTGTGTTATTTTGACGGTAAACCAATTCACGAGTGGGAAATTCATGTTGGTAGGCCTGCCAAGGGTAAGTGAAAGTGATGTGATCAATGTACGCTGAGCACAGATTTTGTCGCGATTGCTTGATTTGATAGTGTCTCACTCTATAGAAGCTGTATGGTAAACTGATAGAGCAGAATCATTTTCGCACGATGCTGACTTAAGGGGGTAATTGCGTTTTTAGGTGTTTTTATTAAACTACCATAACTGCACTTAACCTCAACGAAAACTAGAGCGGTCTTTTTTACATTTTTTTATTTACACCTTCTAGCTTTAAAAAACCCATATTTAAAAGCAGATTATCTTTTGCAATTTTACTGCTGCAATCATTTGAATACACCCCATCAGCGGTTTTTTTGACTAATTTTTGTGCCACAGTTATGAAACTCAAGATCAGCCAACAACTACTAAACTTTTTGCAGTTATGCACTGACATAATATCCCCACCCGTTTTTTTGATATAGCTGATAAGTCGTTTCTATTTTCATTTCACTTTTCTCTAAAATTTTCAAAAGCCCATAACACCGACTCTACAAACTATTTTTAGAAAAGGAAAAAACGGGTGGGGATATTTTCCTAAAGATAATGTGGTTAAAGTTTGGAAGCCGTAGTCCGTTTTTAGCTTGAGTTCTGTGGGCGCAAAAATTACACTGAAATGTCAAAAACCACGAAAACGACATTACCCCCTTAAGGTGGTAGTTACGTTTTCGCAGCTTTTTTCAATGTTCTATTTAGTAGCAATTACTAAATCAATTTACAAGCGGTCTTTTGCATATTATTAATCAACTTATTTTGTACAAAATTACAAATTTTCAGGAGTCGATGTTATTGATAGTGTGCACGCCAACTATTTTGGTGAAGCTCATCAGCTCAATTTTATGCAGGTTCCCCGTATTTCGTTATTTCTTCACTGTGGTAAGAAAATTCCGCATACAATTACGCAATTTATACCAAAGGCACGTTGATGTGTTACGAAACTGCTGGTATGCTTAACTAAACGTAATAATTTAGCAGATTTTTACAGTGAGCAAAAGTTTGCCTCAAATTTTTCTAAAAAGTCAAGAAACGGCAGTTTTTATGACTTTGGTAGGCTGTAACTAAAAAAATAATCAACCTTTTCACTCAATTCGAAAAAGGTATAGGGCAAATTTATTTGGCTACTGTCAAATGTGCTTTCTTTGCATACTTATGAACTGAACAGCATATTGGTTACTTCAACTGAAATCACTCATTTACTCAGAAATGACGGATTTTTTGAAAAATTTTAATTCAGTTGAATAGGGCCTCATTGGGGTCAGCTAATATTACATTAAGCACAGTTTTCCCGTACCCGTTGAAAAAATGACGGACAAAAGTTTAAAAAATGACGTTTCAGGAGACTGAAGAAAATTTACAATTTTTGAAGGGGTTTATTAACACTGCCAATGCTCTTGGCTGCTGTGGCATATACTAACCAAATTTCGCGGGATAATGGATGCTTTAGGGACTATATACATGTAAATTATGGTGTCAAGTGGTTATTGGTATTTGGTGATATTGGCATGAGAAATCAGAATTGAGGTAAACAAGCACGTCTTGCGAGTAAAATTTAACCAATTTTCTATAGAGTTCGTTTCGACATGCTTAGGTAAAATTCCGAGGATATTCTTCAAATATAAAACGCGGCACCAAAAGTTTTTAGGCCAACACTCTTAACATGTCAAGCTGCATACTGCTTCTAGAATCTAGACAATAATTGAAGATGAAAATCAAGTTGAAAACTTAATAAAAACTTTTTCCATAATAAAAACCGGTCATTATGAGCAATTTCAATACAACCGAGTCAAAAACACCCAAGTTAATACCGCTTTTAGAAAATGCATGTTTTGTGCAAATTGTAAGCTGGTAAATTAACGCAGCCATTGACCTTGTTGTCATAGCACCTGCGAAAGTACGGTTTGCCTACGGCCTGCGGAATGTGGTACCGACGCTCATATAAACAATCTAAGAAGCGTTGATGCGACAGGTTTCGCATTACCGCCCACTGTGTACAAAATTTTTCAGCACTTGACTGATATGCGATCGGGATTAGCAGTACAGTACACATAACTTATTGACAACACTATACGCTGAGATTCAAGATTAACACACACAGTGAGCAGACACGCACACAGAAACAATGCATTTTTACGACCTACCCATTTTTACAACGCAAGTTAACACAGAGAGAAGCAGATACATGCAAATCGAGCTTCTGTAATATAGTATATACTGAGGCTGAGTATACTATAGAGCTGAGGCCGCCGCGTAAAAAACTGCAAAGTTACAAATCGCCTATAACGACTAACAGAAATATGTCATATTTTAGCTGAAAATATTCTTAAAATAAAATGGGTTAGACCTTTTTTGAATGGCTTTTCTGAGTGGTGTAAGAGCCACAAAAATTTGCATACAATTTTGTAAGTCCTCAAAAAATACACAAAAAAATCCAGTTTTTGAGCTAAAAACTAGCGGTAAAAGATTGAATCAATGCCAAAATTAGCTGAAATATTGCTAATTACATTCGCAATGTCCGTGCCAAATTTGATTATGTTCGGTCAAGTAACTTTTGAATTATTACAAAAACTTCGAAAACGTAACTACCACCTTAAGGGAGGGGGGGCTACCTGAAAAAGTGAAAATTTTAAGTTTTCCGAATCGCTTCAAATTTGCACACAATGTAGCCCCAGGGAAGGCGCATCGCAGATGTAACGTACTGGAACCAATGCTTTTGCCAATTGTTTACTAGGGGCTCCCAAAAGTTCAATTTTACGTGTAAATCATAGGCGCAAAAAAAAGTTTTTTGTGATTGCAAAGCGCCCCTTTACTCGAAATTTTTGTTAACACTGACGAAGCTGATTTTTACGTGATTCGATAGCCTAACGTCATAATCTCAACCTCTATGATCCATTTTTTAAAATTTTTGACCATGGCCTGAGCAATGACGTCAAATGTAATATCACTCAAATTTGGCGGGTCCAAAAAACGGCCATTTTTTCACATTTCGCCCTCGATTTTAGATTTGAAAATACATATAAAAAATCCGGATCATACGATTTTGCGCATACATGTGTGCTACTACTATGCCAAGTTTCAGCCTGATTGTCTTAACGTGGTTTGTGCTAGAACTAATCAAATAAAGGCTACTTTTCGGTTTTTTGGCGTACTTTTGCCTGTGTAAATACACTGACAAACGCACTGAACCAAAAGTGCACCTTAAGCTTAATTGTTCTTATTTGAGGTAGAGGTGCCTTGGGGGAGTAACATATGTGAAAATAAGCAGAATTGGAGAACTTTGATTTTTGACCTGGGTAGCCCCCCCTTAATGGTGTTTCGCACACATTGGTGACGTTCTTCCAAAGTTGAGTGAACATTTAAGTTTTAGGTGCACGTGATGGATGCGAATTGAGTTTTTAGCTGATGTGCTCAAAATTATGACACAGAACTTCTTAAAATTGCTTTCCTTTTAGCTGAGTCAGATAACAAAGATGCAGCTACAGGGGTCTGGACAACAGTCCCCAGAAGAAAAATTAAATACATAAATAAAACATTTCAGATTTTTAGGCCAACTTTGGTCAATTTGGGACGTACCGGATTTTTTTCTGGCCGACGCACGAAAACTAAAGCCCATTAACTAAAACCACGATATGCTTTTTCTATCGAAAAAATTCGGTGGGGAAAAAATAAAAATCCTCCCTAACTTTGTCCGCTACAGGCTACGTCCGTGGCTAATAAGTTATATAGAACTCATAAGTCATGTGTATTTTACAAGATCTCGGGCCTGAAACGCATTACTGCGTCTTGGAATGTGCCATGAAATGTTGCTTCGCCTATTCGTGTGGTGTGAAGTGGGCTTAAAAGACAGATGGCAAGCGTGAAGTCCGGTTAGCCATGTCAAAGGGTTCAACTGTTGTTGACCTCTAGCAAATGCTCCTCTAACCTCTCTATCGCTTATGCTTAATTTGCACTTGTTAAATTTCTTAAAGATCTGTATAGAAACTAGGGTTGCAAACCTTTGCGGCCACTTTCGTAACTTTTTGTGAAGGATGAAGCTCGTCGTATGCCGACTAGCGGAGAACAATTTTATGCACAGTGCTGTACGCAGGAAATGATAATGGTCATGATGGGAAGTTGTGAGGGTGTTGGTAGGGATTAGTAGGGTTAGTAGGTCTGTAGGTTAGTAGGATTAAGTAGGGTAGGGATGTCTGCACCTCAGGGCGGCTCATGTTAAAACGTTAGCTCGGCAATTCAGTTTTCAGAAGTTCTTCCGAGGTGATGAATCGAATTGCAAGTTATGAATCAAATCTCATCTATTCATTGGTAATCTCATCGCAATTTTGACGCAAATGATGCTTCTACAGTCCTGGCCTCAAATAGTGTACTTCGTGCGTGCGTGTGCGAGTGACTTCGAGTGTTCGTGCGAGTATCGTGTGGAAAAATTTTCGAGTGAGGTCAACCTAGGGTCACTGCTCTTAGCATACGGGTAAATACATACGTGCTTAAGAATTTAGCTTGCAGGCTACGTACTTACGTATATGTGCTAGGTCAAAAGGTTAACAAGGTCACAAAACTTTACTCGGACCACTCCAACTTTTCTCGCTGAGGTATTCATTACAACTGCGAGTGAACTTGGAGTAGACTTGGTGTCAACTCCGAGTGAAACGACACTATTTGAGGCCAGGACTGTATGTCAAAATTCTCTCCACTTGAGTTTACTTGCTATATTAAGTCGACTATCGATTTTATCAGCCGTCTAACGTCTGTTTAAGCTGAAATTTTGGCAAACTTTTACCTCCTATTCAGGAACTTTTTCGCTGCTACTTAAATGACTATTTTTTACGAACAAATGCGTTCGGTGTGGTTAGTAAACTTTTTAGCAGGTTTTTAACTGCGTTTTGTTGATTGGCGGTGGTTTTTTGTAGTGGCTTTTTTTACTATGCGAATTACCACTTAGGATTAGCAGCTGTTTTTTAGCAGCGGACCAGGTGAGTTCTTGCAGATGTTTTTTGACCGACCAGGAACTAGTTCACAAGTCAACTTTTGTGTAAAATAAGAAATGACTGTTTTTTTGGTTTTTAGTCATAAGTTTGTAAAAGCTTGAAGGCTGTAAAGTTAAGCCGTTTATGCGAACGTTTGTACGAACATTTTTTGCTTCATGTGTATCAATTTTTTTGTTTCCACGAGTTTCGATGATACTCGTTAATTCACTTTGACAGGTAACTTATGTACATTTTTTGGTTTATATACTTTAAGCATATCATAATTTTTTGCTAAATTTAGCAATTCCTCAATTTTTTGTTACATAATTTTTTAGTTGTAACTGATTTGATTTTAGACAGCGAAAAATTATCTGCTATGTCTATTTTTGTCAGGTAACTTTTTTGTCTGAATGTTGCAGTAGAGTTGGCTCAGGTTGATCTTTGGTCGGGTCAGGTCGGGATAGGATTACTAACCCACGGGTTGCGCGTTATGCCTTGGAGCGGTTGGCCCCCTCCACGGATGTAGTCATTCTAGAAGTGACGCCCTTGACGCTATTGGCTCTGCAACGGAGCTGAGCACCGCATCCGAGGGCGGAAACGCCAAAACATAATGATCTATCCGCGGGTTACCTTTACTTTTACCATCTGGGGTGGCTAAATAATATACCCCTTAATTTGGGTAGGTGTGAGGGGTATATTGTACCCTAGATTTGGGCTCCATCACTAGTATATTAGGTGACATTCCTGGCCTAGTAAAGATGACACCTGGATCCGTTTAGTGCGTAAAACTGCCTTAGGGTCGATTCATACTTACAGCCGTATGTCCGTTCAGCCGACAAAATGACGAAATAATGACGTCACATGCGCTGGCTGATCCACTACGCCGCTAGTGGCGTCATTCTGCAGGCTGAACGTAGATACGGCTGTAAGTATGAATCGAACCTAATTATGAATTCGATCTTTCAGGTCAATAGTGAATAGTTCAATAGTTTGCGATAGTTTCGATTACGTTCAATATAACGCTCAAAATTTCGTCTACAAACTGGCGGGCCTATAGTGCGTATTGAACACTCAATACTTAGCACTCTATACTTAGTTCCATTAGTGAACACTTTGCACCAAACTTTCACATCAACTGCTTGAGTAGAATTTGTATTGATGACTCTTATGTACATAACTATGCAACTTAATCAGCCACTAGCATCAGTTTTAGACGAGGCTTATAGTTGCTTTCATGCCAAATGATATCCCATTTTGGACCTCATATAATTATAGTCTCTTCTTGATGACCCACAGCCAAGTGGCTTTGCCATTATTTTGGAGTTTCAGAGTATATTGTATAGCTTAGCATTCTCTGACACTAAATATTGGTACTCTTGGTTATGAGTATATAAGTGTACCAAGAGTACATAATAGGAAGAGTATGACACTTTTCCTATTATGCCTTCGGGCGTGCGTCCAATGCGGAGCGCGAAATAGCCCGTTTATGTACGGTTTTGAGGGGGGGGGGCACACCCCCTCAACTGAAGACCCCGTACTCAATTGTACCCGTTTCCCGGAATTAGGTTCATGAATAACTCAAGACATTTATGTTCTAATACTTTGTAGGGTACACTCATTGTATATGGGCGCTCGTACGCTGCGTTCACTTGGCGCTTCACAGAACAGCACGTATAAATCATTAAGGATCTTATCCAAAATTGGATTTATCGGATTAGATTTAACTTTATTTGGTCTATAACGCAGCGTCAGTTAAACGTAAGTTACTAAAAGTTGGCTATTGGCACACACCGAGATAATGTATGTTAGCCATGTATGACAAAATTTCAGCCGGCTATATTAATTTTGTGGTGTTTTATTAGCAAAATTAATTTAAATCTAATCCGTTAAATCCAATTTTGGATAAGGCCCTAAGTGCACTCGACATCGTGCTGTAACGTCACGTAACTTATGGCGGTATCATTTTATATCAAAACCGCATATGAATTGATAAATCCCTTAACTCATTGAAGACGCTAATAGCTTTAAACATCGACTGTCCTGCTGTGTCCACGAATGCGTTTTTTTCAACGTTTTTTAAAATATCATACATTTTGAATTTCAGCGAAATTAAGAGCACTTTTTTCCGGTCCCGGAGGCGGATGACTGCTATTTTTAAGGTTTTTTAGTTGTTTTTAGTTTTTTAGCTTTTTTATATATGGTTTAGATAATTTCCTCAATTATATACTCGAATTTTATTTCCAGTAGTCTTTAACCGAAAATTTAAGAGTCAGCCGCTTGGTTTTACAATTTTTGAGACGACGTGACTCTCGTTAGTCGTTCCATTACAT
>JASANF010009278.1:0-69803 GCA_030248245.1 Trissonchulus sp. WLG1_4
AGGTATAATACACGAAATACGACAAACTTGAGCACATAATAAATCGAAATAATGTCGTGAAAGCAGTAAAACAGTAAATGCCCATTCGCTGCTGGACCAACATTTAATCCGATATCCGTTACTGAACTTGAAATCCAAGTTAATTCCATTCGTTTCAATCGATAAAAACTAAAAAGGACTAAAAACTTTTAAGCTTTGCTCAATTTCAGTTGTACTTCCAAGAAGTGTTATCGATTTCAAGTTCACTCTCTCCTTGCATTTGAGTTGACCAAAAAATAATAGTTCCGACTGGACTCTTGGTCTTCCAGAAACTTATTCGGAGTAAATATCACGGCTCTGTAGCATTGTTGCTCTTCCAGAACCTCATGACCCATTTTACGCGTGCTCCGAATAGATACGGTATTATTGGCCGCAATGAAACCGTAACTGAACTCATGAATGGGTAAATGCGGCCAGAGTAAATAGTGGATACTGTAGCCTCTGTAGTCCGGGCGAACCCAACCGTAAGCGGCCTCCCCCGCAAGCGTTACTCCGCAAGTCGATATCTGACTTCCTTCTGAATTTATCAGCTGTTTCAAGCGATCTAGTTGATTTAGTCGTGAAACATAAGCTTGGCAGGACCAAATATCATTGTAATCTTTGAGTCGGCTTTCGCAGAAAACCTGGATATCGTTAGGTCCAAAATCAGATACGTAGACGCCTGGGGGGGTTTTGGGGACTTGGAAATGTTGTTTCAATTTAACCCAAACAGAGGGTATCTTTCGGTCGAATCGTAATCGACCGAAAGGCGAGTAGGCTTTTTGTAGACTGAGGTAGGCCTCGTTAGATGGACGACGAATGAACCAAGGACGGTCGGTAGGGAAGAAACCTGGAAAAAATACGTAATAAAAAATAACAATTAAAAAATTTCATTACAAATCATAAAAAATTATTGGCCACTTATTTGAATAAAAGTTGAATAGAACATGTACCTATACCCCATTGGGCTTTGTGACAGTTTTGACAGCCGTATGTCTGTTCAGGGGGCGACACTGAGAATGAAGAAGGGCAGAAGACTAAAATTTTAGCAGGATTATATTACCTACTACTGATTTTATTAGTTGAACCGACATGCGGAGTAAGTGTAGATTTATGCTTACAGCCGTTCGTCCGCTCTGCCGACAAACATACGGAAAAGTCACTCAACAAGTTAATTTTATACACTATTTGTGGCCTGGTTACGCCATAGTTTTGCCCGACTGAACGGACAAAGAGCCGTACGCATCAATCGATCCTAAAGTTACATATATATTGTCACTATTCTGTATCAATAGATACTGAAGGGTACTTTGATACAATTACTATAAAAATCTGGTGATACAGAAGATATAAAACAATATGTGTTATTAGTTGTTTTTCTGCATTAAAAGCCAATATAATCTAGTCTGAAAAGCTAGGCTTTACACTGGCGCAGTGGGTTAACATGGAATTTGTTCAATTGATTCCTGTGTGCAACAGTATTTCCGAGGTTGATACGTGGCTGAAACAATTCAAAGCGTTCGTGGATCTTATCGACGCGACTGAAGAGAAGAAGCTCAAGATTATCAAGTATGCCGTGTCGAAGCTTGGCGATTTGATTAAGATTGACGGACGTTCTACGTTTGACTCGATTCTGCAACAGCTGCAGGAGGTGGATGTGACGCCGTGCACGAATCCTCTGAAATCGTTCATGGATTTGGAGTTTGGGGGAGATATCGTCGAATTCTCTCGTCAGCTACGTAAAATTGCAAAGCATGTTGTTACCGGAAACGCAGTAGACCAATTGATTCGGCAGCGAATTTTAGAGATGATGAATGTTGCTTACCGTCATCAGTTCAAAGACAGTGATCTAAACACGATGATAAAACAACTAGCGCAGCTGCAATGCGAGGATATTTTTGAATCTCCAAAAGTCCTCGCTATACGAAAACCACCGGTTTATTGCGACAAATGCAAAAAGTCTGGTCATTTGACCGCTAACTGCTGGGCCGACAAAACCTGTGAGAACTGTGGAGCACGTGGGCACATCAAACGGGTCTGTCGTCGAGGTAATGGGGGGTCAAAAAACTAAACATACCGTCAGTGTCTGCAACAGGACAGCCTGATGGTATTTTTGCTCCTGTACGACTATTTGACAATATTAGCGCCGATGCGTTTGTTGATACGGGTTCTCATCTTAATGTAATTTCTATGGATTTTATTAGATTACACAAACTAGACAATTTTCTGGTTCCCGTTAATCGTTATTGTTCGCTTGCAAATGGACAAAAATATAAATATTCGCATGTTATAAACGTACCGATATCGTCTGATGCAGCGTCCGATTGTCTGGAATTTGCCGTTTTTGCCAATTGTCCGTACTGCCTACTAGTAGGACTTGATGGCATACGAAGGCTAAAAATTACCGTAAACCACAAAAATGTGTCCCTGGTTTCCAGTCCTTTGGCTGATATTAGTCCACAACAGTTTGGTTCATGTTTGACTGGTAATCAGAAACTTGAACTAAATAGTCTATTGCGCTCGTACGAATACCAGTTTTCAACCGGTACATCGGACCTAGGTAAATGCAGTAAAGGAAAACACTCAATTCCTACGTCCGGTTCCCCAATTTTCCAAAAGCCGTATCGATTACCTCACGCATTACGCAAAGAATCACATGAAATTATAAATGAAATGTTATCCGCCGGCGTTATCCGTAAATCAAGCTCTTCCTGGGGTAGTCCATTTTTTCTGGTGAAAAAGAAGAATGGGAAATATAGATTTGTCGTGAACTATATTAAGTTAAACAATGTTACGGAGAAAGACAAGTTCCCTTTGCCGGTGATAGATGAAATATTGACCTACCTGGGTGATGCCAAATTTTTTACTACACTGGATTTAGCCAGTGGCTACTGGCAGATTGAAGTTGAAGAAAACGACAAATGCAAGACCGCATTTTCGACAGACGAAGGCATATTTGAGTTTAATGTTATGCCTTTCGGACTATGTAATGCGCCGGCTACCTTTCAACGCATTATGAACCCAATTTTTTCGGATATGCGTTCCAGAGGCATTTTTCCCTACATAGACGATGTAATCATCGCTTCACCGACGTGGACAGACCATGTCAAAGATATTAAGGAAGTCTTTGACAGATTGTCTGACAGTGGGCTAAAAATGCAAATGCCAAAATGTAAATTTGGCATGAGCGAAGTCAGTTATCTTGGTCATTTGATAACGGCTGACGGCATAAAGCCTGACCCAAGTAAAGTAGCTCATTTGAAAAATTTACGACCGCCTGAAACAAAAAAGGAAGTCGAGTCTCTCTGCGGTTTTGTAAATTATTTGTCTAAGTTTGTTCCGCTTCTGGCGGAGATCTTACACCCTCTGCACAAATTGAAATGCAAAAATTCAAAATTTATCTGGAACAGCGATTGCCAAAAGTCATTTGAAGCCTTAAAAACAATTATTAGCAAAATTGCATGTTGCATCACCCAGATTATTCATTACCTTTCGAGTTGTACACAGACGTTTACGAAAAGGCTATTGGGGCTGCACTTTTTCAGAAAGGAAAACCGCTTTACTTCTACAGCAGGCTGCTAAGCTCCACGGAAAGTTCATATAGCGCCACAGACAGAGAATACCTGGCACTGTTTACTGGATTCAAAACCTTCCGATTTTTTCTTTACGGTCATGACTGTGTCGCTTATACAGACCATAAACAGCTTTTGTCAATGGTCAAGCAAAAGCCGATCTGTCAGCGCCATGCAAGATACCAACAGTACTTGCAGGAGTATGCATTCACTTTGCTACACTTACCTGGGAAAACCAATAATGCTGCCGACTCTTTAAGCCGTCTCTCAGCAGCCGCTATTTCGGAGGTAACCGAACAGTTTGTAACTTTGAGCGGAGAGGAAATTCAAGAAACTGTAAAAAAATACCATAATGCCGGTCACTTGTCGGTAAGCAAAATCCGCAAATGCTTACTGGCTGACAATCTGTGGTTTCCTAGCATGCGCAAGGTGCTACGTGAATACCAGGATGCCTGTTCGGTCTGTAATGAAACGTCCTCGTACACATCTCACCCTGTAATTAAACGACATCTGCCTAATTCGGACGACGTAACTGCTCGCGAGCTTGTAGCAGTCGATATTGTGGGTCCTTTACCGACCACAACCGGAAACTTTCGCTATCTACTAACTATGCTGGACCATGGAACTGGTTACTTAGATGCTGCACCTTTGACCAACATTTCTGCATCAAACGTTGCGGATACGCTAGAGCGTGTTTGGTTCATGCGGTATGGGCCTCCACGAATAATTTTATCGGATAATGGTACTCAGTTCACAGCCTCGGATTTCAAGGAAATGTTGACCAAGTATAACGTTGCTCACACCTTCAGTACTCCCTACTACCCACAAGGCAACGGCAGAATTGAGAGGTCACACCGCACTTTGAAAGACACTCTTCGAGCAGAACTAATGCAGTCTGGTACCAAAAATTGGGTCAAACATGTGCCATCCGCATTGTTTCATATCAACCGTTCTGGTGATGCTTTCGAGTTTTTTTCGGAAGTAAGGCTCGTTTAACTTGGACAAAACCAAATTCGCGGCAGCAAAGAGCTTGTGTTAGCAGGTGTCCAAGATTTGTGCATGTCCGTTTAGTTGGCAACCGTGGATGTTTATTACCTACCTTTTCTCCAAGACAAAGAGTAGTGCGATGCATAAACGAACAAGTTGTCGAACTGGAAAATGGGCAGAAAGTTAACCTGAATCGGTGTCGATGCATCTACTGATTGCTAACCCCGATTTCGATGGGGAGGGATGTCACTATTCTGTATCAATAGATACTGAAGGGTACTTTGATACAATTACTATAAAAATCTGGTGATACAGAAGATATAAAACAATATGTGTTATTAGTTGTTTTTCTGCATTAAAAGCCAATATAATCTAGTCTGAAAAGCTAGGCTTTACAATACTTAACGCACTTTTGCGGAGATTCCCACACCCCAAAACAGAAAGAACGGCCAAAAAGAAAAAAAAAAAAAAACCCCCTGAAAGTTTGTCAAAATGACCACAAACGTATTTGCAAACATTTTGTGATGTTTTAGCACCTAAATAATGTATTAAAAAATGAGTTTCTTTTATTGTAAGTTACTCAGAGCTCCCCCTTAAAGCGACATGAGCTGAGCACTTCAGCAGTTACAAAATTGTTGTTACATTGCGCATGGCCACATAGATATCGTTTTAATGTTGTAGATGCGAAGTGATTAATAAGTATTACCAATTCTTGGCTTAGTTGAGTCTGCTGGCTCGTTCACATTTGCGGCATGCATTAAACTATTTTTACTTCAAACTACAGGTTTTCATTGTCAAAGTATCATTTCTAATTAAAAACTGTTTCTAATAGCAGTCGACCTGCGACACGTTAGTGCTTTCTTCACCCTATTCGCGCGAATTAATCAGCCATTATAATCAGCTGCACTGTTGCCGGAAAAGTGCTGCGTACTTCATTGGTTCTTGATGTTATGTTCTGGGCAAGCTATATATGTCCTGAAGAAATGTCCTGAAGAAATAATTGTTCATCCATAATAATCAATCGAGCGCCATTCATTTTTAATGTTACGTATGTAAATGTAGTTTTAGCTTATATAAATTCTACAGTTATTTGTATTACCTAGAGTTATACGGTTGTATTGTAACATTTTATGATTCGTGTTGAATAGTAGTCGTTAATGTCTATATAATAATATAATTTTAAGTTGAAATACACCATAACTCACTTGTAATTTTTGGGAATGATGTCTATATACAAAACAAAAATAAATTGTGCATGGAGAAATTTAAATGAAATACGTATATACCTGTATATGTTATATCTGTAGAGTATTAATACTTTATAATCTATACACCTGACCTCAGTCCTGAGTGCTAGTAAGTGTCAAAAAATCTTTTTCCTAATTCTTCGCGTGAATAGGGTGCAGAAAGCACTAACGTGTCGCAGGCGATTGCTATTCTGACGCAACTCTTGTCCGCTTCATTTAGCAAGCTGAGTTTCCCTATTCGGCTGCAAAACTTGTCCCGGGTGTTTGACAAGCTTATTAGCATTTTTCCGCTATAGATCAGCCAACATATACGTATGGATGGGATTTATGCGCACTTAGGGTCAGTTTCCGAGAGGTATTAAACTCTTTGGAATAATTTCTTTACTGGAGTAAACCAGCTTAATTTCGTGTTGAAAGTTCAAAAATGATACTTAACGCACTTTTGCGGACGAGCGTATATTTTTTCACGTTACAAGTCAGTATTATTTTGCCGTATCGGTTAAATCAAGAGTACATAATAGCGACTAAAAGGTTAGCAAATACGTTTGTGGAGATTTTGACAAACTTTCAGCAAAAATATTTAAGAAACTTTTAAGAAATTGAGAAAAGTTCATATCTCAAAAGTTTCTCCGTCAATTTCGCTGAAAGTTTGTCAAAATGACCACAAACGTATTTGCAAACATTTTGTGATGTTTTAGCACCTAAATAATGTATTAAAAAATGAGTTTCTTTTATTGTAACTTACTCAGAGCTCCCCCTTAAAGCGACATGAGCTGAGCACTTCAGCAGTTACAAAATTGTTGTTACATTGCGCATGGCCACATAGATATCGTTTTAATGTTGTAGATGCGAAGTGATTAATAAGTATTACCAATTCTTGGCTTAGTTGAGTCTGCTGGCTCGTTCACATTTGCGGCATGCATTAAACTATTTTTACTTCAAACTACAGGTTTTCATTGTCAAAGTATCATTTCTAATTAAAAACTGTTGCTCTACATGCTGCCATTTGTTTAGCATGTTTTTTAATACAGCTCTATTTTCGTGTTCATGTATTGCATACAACATAAAATCACTCCTTATGTTCATGTACTGAATGCAACATAAAATTACGCCTAATTTGTATATATAAAATCTGTGTATAAGTGAAGAAATTTACGTGGGTAATTCTTTTTGTGCTTCTTTCATCCCTTGGGAGTTTGTGATTTGTATTGGTACCATAATTTACTGACTATTTTTGGCAAGGTCACCAGGCTTAGACCACACCACAATGTCAGAGCCCCGTCTGCCTCTGAAAAAATAATCGATATTGAAAGTCATAACCGAACACTGTTGAATATTGTCAACATGCTTAACCACGCATTTTTAGAGCTTTTCAGTAAGAACTAATATATATGTCGTGCCCTCTGAACTAACTTGCGCCCAGAAATAGTTGCTTCTGAGGGCAAGCAGGACTGCCCCTAGAAGTGATTGTAGTTGAGGGCAACCCTTACAGCCTATCCTTTGCTAAGACTAGGAATTAACACAAGGAGTACTCTTGAGTGAACACAAACGTTAAAATTGACCGGGGCTGGGGCATAATAAATTGGTAAATTGATATAATGGCTTGCCTTTTTGTATACTTTATTTTCGCCGTCATTTTATTGTGGGGTGAGCTATAAGTGGGTTGGTCCGTTACTCCGTTTACCAAATTCCAAGCTGTATTTGTAAAATTTGTAAAATACGAAAACGTCCAACTTGGTTTATTTTGCGAAAATTTTTAAATACATGAAATTACAAGGTTTATAATAAAAATAAGTTCAAAATACAAAATTTTCTATGAATACAAAATAAAAACACTCGACTGGCATGTATTGGTCTGCGCATGGATATTGACATAGTTTCTAGACGTTTTTTTGCATTCTACATAATATTTACATCCATAAAAATACAGTTTGGCACTTGGAAAACGTAGTTACTTAATCCCCCCCCCATTAAAATAATGGTAGACGGCGAAAATTAGAATACGAAAAAGCAAGCCATTATATCATATAGCAAGTTTATTTCGACATTTGTGTTCACTATTGACTTTTGTCTCAGCAGTACTCATTGTGTCAATTAATCCGTAGTCTTAATAAAAAATAGGCTGTGAGGGTTGCTCTCAACTGCAATCACTTTCAGGGACAGTCTCGTTCAACTTAGAAAACGGAAAACAAAATTGTCGATTGTATATATATATATATATATATATATTTTTATATATATATATATATATATATATATATATATATATATATATATATATATATATATATATATATATATATATATATATATATATATATATATATATATATATATATATATATATATATTGTTTTTTATTGACAAATTGTATAACAATTGAAAGCTTATTGCTGGGGCTGGTTGTCCTAAGTCGTCGTCGCTACCTACCTGCCATGTATTCAGCAAAACTTTGTGAACTTCGATCGATCGTTTCCATGAACTGGTTTCGTGGGGCCTCAATCGTCAGTCGCACGAAATATCTTTCTATGAAGCCTTTTTTTGACAAGCGGTCTGTTAAATTACTTTCTTTTTTCTTAAATTTCAGTATATATTTTGGACTTATGTCTGAAACTAGTTGCGCTATACTTGTTTTTGCAATTTCTGTATTATCTGGCCATGGTTTTGATTTTTGATTAATCAAAACATGCAATTCCTCACACGGTAATGGGCATTTGTTGCCAAATTGTTGTCTTTCTGTTGTGTTGTTATCTTCTTTGAGAACCTGGTTGATACAATTGTGTTTAGTAACGATATTTTTAACCGAGGTGCTGTTCATAGGAAAAGGGATGTATACCGTGGAATTTGCAAACTTTAAGAGCACTTCTTCGCTGGTGTCATTGGCGTTAGTATATTTTGCCGTGATGAACTCCAGGGGAACTGCAAAACAAGGTTTTAAGTTAGAAGTGCGGGTGTAAGCTGTTTCGTAAATTAGCAAGTCTTCATAATAACAGCCGCAACGTTTCACTAGATAGACTTGCAGAAGGTTTTTCAAACACAGAATTCTATCATATGAAAAGTTACTAAGTGATATAATGTCACCATTAGCATTCAGGTTCACAATGGTGACATTTTTTTCGTCGACGGTGCAGGGTTGTAAGGGTGCGCTAAGTCGCTTCACAGCATGCATATGTATGGTAATTATACTGTGCGTTGCATGATCGACTAAAATTGGTCGACTGGTTGCCAAAGGATGCTGATGAGATCCATGTATGTATACCTTATAACCTTGTGTCCAGTCGGCCATATCAGCGTCAATAAGCTGCGTAAACGCCCCGGCAGTTGTTAATAGAAGTGACAAGGTCTGTGTACCTGCCTTATATATGCCTGCTTTAAATCGAAGACACCTTAAATATTCCGGCATGAAGACTGTTTCAAAGTCCTTGCTGAGGTCGCAATCCTCATTATTATATTTACACAATATAATATAGTCTTCTTCGTCGTGTAGATAGATATGGGCAGGAGTGAGTGTTGCCACAGTTAGTAGATTTTCTCGGTTTACGACTCGTATAGCGCTGTTAATATTTTTTCTTTCAACATTCAGCACTGTTCTCCAAAATGAGCGTAGGTTTGTAAACATGTCCATCATTGTCAGATTTACGCCATTGATGGTCACATTATCACCAATTTGAAAGGGCCCTGTGTGACACATGGTAACGTCGGGGAAACGGAAGTCGTTATCGTTCTGGTATCTTGTGGTAATAATTTTAGTGTTCAAATAGTCTGCACTCAACAACATTAAATGTATAATGAGTCCACAGAAACAAACAGCCCAGTATACCACTTGAAATTTTTGCCACCTCTTACTAGGCGATCTTTGCGTTGCCGTTCCCATTATGGTACAGTTATTGTTGCCTTTTAATAAAAACAGAGCCAAAACAAAAATGCATGGTGTCCAAATCCATTATAAACTTTTAAACTGGAATTCTCAATTGCAACAGTCCTTGCTTGTAAAACAATGTGTAAATGTACAAAATGTAAAGCTTGTTACAGAAAGTCGCAGAATAAACCTAAACGTGTTTGCTTTGTCATGGGATACAGCTTGAAGTTTCTGGCTAAGTTTATGCATTTTAATGAAAGTGCCCCGGATCATACAATGTCACGGCAATGTACGTATGGATAGGGTTAGTGCGCATCAAGGGTCACTTTAGCGATAAATGATAAATAACTAAACGATTTTGTTTTCATGTTGATAGTTCAAAAATCATATTTAACAAGCAGTTTTGTGGACGAGCGTATATTTTTTCACGTGACTACAGTCAGCAGTATTTTACCGTATCGATTAAACTAAGCGCGGTAATCATATATATAAATGAATTTCTGTCAGTAGTTTTCATTTTGAATATAGATACTGCGCAGAATTTAATTTGGTCAGTATCCAATTTGTTAAATTGCCTTGAAAGCTGAAGAATATTTGTGATTTTGAAAGCACTAACTTACTGTTGACTAAAAATGTTTTCTAGCAATTGAAAAATATGCCTCTAAATTGATTAGTGATTATGACAATGATCCTTGCATGTGTTTGAAATTTGATGCATATTTGCAAAAACTGTGGCAAATATGATTTTGAAAATTCGGTCAGTCAATAACGAAAGCCTTAGTCAGCAACATTAGCAACCTGCCAAATCATGATAAACAGGCACACACACACACGCGCGCGCGCGCACGCACTGACGGGATCCGGACTGCACATAAAGCACGTGTAAGCAGCTTTGTTAGGTTACTCCAGCAAGCTTCCGTGATGAACTGAAACTGAGCATGATTTACTTTTACATGCATTTTCAGTTTCAGTGCATCAGCTGAAATTAGCATGCACGGCCGCGCAAAAATGCTATTCCTAAACCTCTGAATTGAAACCAATTGACTTCAGATTTATGGTCAGACTGAACGGACTTAAATATGCACGCATAGATATGAACTCTGAACTTTGACCTAAAATAATTCTAGCTTTCCAGAAAGTAATGGGCCCTAAGCTTTTCAATTTTGTTGAAGGCAAGGGACGAGGGCGACAAGTCATTGCAGTCGGTCGAACCGCAGATTTGGTTCTCATGATGTTGGATGCTCTTAAAGGAGACGTGCAAAAGCAAGTTTTGTCGAAATAGTATTGCAGACTCAAAAGTGTTACTTATAACTATCAACGGACAAAAGCAAGTTTTATCAAAGCAATATTAATAAATAACTATTTAAAAGTAGTACTTTGAAGAAAGAATAAGTTGTTGACAAGCTACAATCGTCCAATGATTTGGGCTGCTATGGGTTAAATGCATAATTAGGGACTTGGGTTGATTCATACGAATAGTGGTATATCCGTTTAACCGGCAAAATTACGAACATTCGAACTAATCTTATCTGAAGCAATCAGATCTTATTAGGTATTAGCAGCGTGATTATTTTGTAAGTTTTCCGGCTGAACAGACATACGGCTAAGTACGATTCAAGCCTAGGAACCTATTGAGTAGGCAGTCATAACCTAACTAACTTTTGCAAGTTTTTCGTTTGCAGGAATTTGTTGGAGAAAGAATTGGAAAGCGTTGGTATACGACTCAATAAAAAGCCTCCGAATATATATTTCAAGGTAGGTTAGCATCAGAAATCAAACTTTTTAACGACTTTGTAGTATAGGCTATTACATAAATGGGATAAAGCAATTTTATGCGTATCCTTAAGGACACAGGAACTAAAGAAAGACAAACAAATGCTGTGCATAAATATTTTTTTGGCCAACTTTTTGTTGCAGATGAACTGGACTTTACATAAAAAACTGCCACTTTAGAATGGCAGTTTTGAGTCGTTAAATCACAAAAAACGATCCGCCTTAGACTATTTATGTCTGCTGGTTGTGCGAAAATGTGTCGATGGCTGTGGTTTTTCAGCAAAAAAAGGCTGGTGGTCTTCACTTCAATTCCACAGTAACTCTGACAAAGTGTGACGAAAAAATGATACAAATGATTCTTCATGAATATAGTAAGTTGTTTAGCACTGCTACATTGTTGCAGTTAAACCGCTATTGCTGTTATCAGAAGTACACCATCAAATGTTCATCATTATCAAGAGTACATAACAGTGTCTCACTCTTGTAGAAGATTAGATCCTCGTTTATAACAGTGCGGAACTATTACATATGCACTCTAGTTATTATAAACTTTGAGTATCTACTTTTTGTGCAAAAGTTGAAAAATAGTTAACAGAAATTCGACAGCAATAACCAGCATGTGATATTAGAGATACCCTTATGTGTTTTCTGTCTGTTTTTTTATGTATGTATGAGATAATGTATCTGATTTTTTCCACGACTTGTGTGTTAGTTGTACTTGTGAAAAATACACATTTTTGACACCGATTTCAGCTGGCAAAAATAACTACAATATTCAGCCAATTTGATTGGCCCCTCGCCATCAGTTCTGCATTTTGATTGGTTAGACACAACAGATTAGGACAGTTTATTCTGAATGGAGAGTAAGCGTGACTTTGGTTCCATTCTAGAAATTTTCAACGCGGACATAGTCTTCCGGGAAGATTGCTCAATGGACGATTTCATTGATGTGGTTCAAGGCAATCCTGTCTATCTGCCCTGCCTTTATGTGCGTTCTGCAACTGGATTTAGCTGATTAAATTTGATCTAAAGTGGATTAAATCGGACATGATCTGACAGCTAAATATATTAATAGCTTGAAAAGAGCTACTATTGTTTATTGGTTCACTAGAACAAATAGCTTTAAGTGTTGTAAAATGGTTTGTTGATCACTGATTCATTTTTGTTATCATTAGTCTATAATATTGAATGGTAGGGATTCATTTGTTAACTTTTTCTACTAACCGGACGTTAGTATGACTCCTTCCCCTGATGATCGATTAAAACACCCGAAGTTTTGCTAACATTTCAGAAAAAAAGTGTCATTTTTCACTCAATTTTGCCCATTATGCTTATTTTCAATTTTCACCCTATTTTCAAGACCCTTGATTTTTCAGGGGGGGGGGGGGTGATCCCTTCGTCCCGCCCCTGTTACATGTATTAATGAATCCACCGTCAATCTTTTTTGCTTGATAACACTGCCACACTTTATGATTCTGAAGAGTCCAGGGTGATAGAAGGTCCTACATATTCATCAAAAATCATTAAATTTGAAATGTTAATTCGAGAATTGGTCATTGACTGTTCAGGTGTACAATAAAATCGATCAGATTTCCATCGAAGAAGTGGACAGGATCGCCAGGCTTCCGCATTCAGTTGTCGTCAGGTGAATGGAAGGTCGAGTTTAGCCCAGTTCATACTTGTCCATAAGCGTGTCCGTTTGTCCATAAGCGTGTCCGTTTGTCCATAAGCGTGTCCGTTTGTCCATAAGCGTGTCCGTTTGTCCATAAGCGTGTCCGTTTGTCCATAAGCGTGTCCGTTTATCCATAAGCGTGTCTGTTTGTCCATAAGCGTGTCCGTTTGTCCGTAGGCAAAATGTTTGATTAGCTTTTTTAGAAAAATTGTGTGGCTATAAACTATGAACTATAAATTTTTGGTCAGATTGCTGTAAATGTGCAAAAATCATCTATTGTTTGTGGCTATTTTTCCGTAGTGGCTTTAAGACTAGTTTTTTTACAACTACACTGTTTTTTATTTTTCAGTTGTAACATGAAACTAAATTTGGACTATTTATTGATCAAAGTGTGGGAATATTTAGCTCTGATCAGAATTTATACCAAAAAACCTGGCCGTAAGTTTGTGAAGAGTTTTTCATTTTTGTCTATCATTAAATAATTAGCAATTAATGTTCTTGTTTACCTGGTAAATTCCTTGCTAGACTAGACTCGTTACTAGAAACTCCCCTAGACCCATTAATCGGGATTTACAAAAGGTGTAAAACTTTAGACTGGGTCTAAAACCTTCTCTTCGAATGAAATAGAACATTGTAGTGATAAATTCTATGTATGTTCATGAGGTCACGTGGTCGACTTATTCTAGAACCTAGGTCTAAGTTTAACTCCTTGTGTGAATTCCGCAAATGGAAAAGTTGCAAAATTATTGACTCCTATCCTGTTATGAAATTGTGTAGGGATAATACCGTACACAAGTATTAATTGTTGATAAATAAATAACTATATAAATAAATAAATAAATAACGCGTGCAAATGAACCGCGGTTTTTTTTCTAGACAGCAATTTGTGCCGGCTTCTAAAGTATTTCTTTTCAAAGTAACATTGCTAGAGTGCTGTCAATAATGCTTAATTCATACTTATAGCCGTTTGTCTGTTCAGCCGGCAAGATTGCGTGATAATCACGTCGCTAGTAAAATATGAGATCAGCATATGACGTGCTGATTATTTTGTAATTTTGCCAACTGAACCGACATACAGCTGTAAGTATGAATCCACCCTAAAAGTGAGTTCATCATTAATTTACGACAATCTTTTGAATAGAACTTAGTGGGCAAGACATCAAAAGCAGTAGTGATCAGTTTGTCACAAAAGCCCATTTTTTCTGTTTTTTGTTTTTTATTATTGTTTATTTTTCATTCAGAACCCCCCGACCTGACCCCAGATGGCGGAATCGTGCTTCGCAGAGGAGCTACTGTGGAACACGCTGTAAGACTCACATTCGTTTAATTTAGTCACATAGATTTGTCACCGGGTAAAAATATTGGTATTTCTTGAAGGAGGACGGGAGGGGGAGTCTCCGCCCAAATTTCGGGGAACTTCTATTAAGCGCCCTTAGCCAAATTGTGGCCAAATTGTATAAAGAATTTAGCTCAACGGAGGTTTATAAAATTACAAGTGAAATTTATATTTTAAAACCACACCATTTCACTAAATTTATACATTTGAAACAATTTCAACGGCCGTTGAAATCTTCATACGATAAAATACCCTAAGATATCCTTCCTATACCAACATCATGATAGCTTTAAAAAGTTATGAGAAGTGATAAAAAGTTCCCCCCCCTGAATCCTTGTTGCTGAAAAAAGTCCTGTTAAGCCCGGTTCATACTTGTCCTTGAGGACACAGGGACAAGGACAAGGACAAATTTCGGTCAGCAGCTATAAACAGTTGACAAAACCGACTCGGCTGATTTTTTGCATACCATCTGGAAGTGACTTCGACTTTTTTTTTTTCGTAACGGGAAATTTGGTCCAGATAGCTGTAAAATGCTTCAAAAATAGTTTTAAAAAGCTAATAAATTGCGGACATTATCAACATTTTACCAAAAATGTCACATTTATAGCCAAAACAATTCACTTTTTTGTGTTTTTTTGACGGCAACCCCCCATTCCCCAACGTTAGGACAAGCCCCCCTAAATATTTGGAAAAACCGGGACAAGTTCCCACACTCCAGGCTGAGACCACATGTGCATATTGTATGTGTTGAAAGAAAAATGATGCCACTTTTGAAAGGGCCTTTTCATAAAATATATTGACGAGATCAGATCAACTCGATTAAGAATTTATGAATGCCGATTAAGGATTAACGTATTAAAAATATTAGCGCGCTTTACGCTAATCTTAATCAGCGTCGTTTTCACAAATTCTTTTTTTAGATTATCTCGATTAAGGCCTTAATCTGAATCGTTTTCATAAATTCAAGTTGATCGTAATGTATTAACATAGGTGCTGGCTGAGACTTAATCTAATCGGGTGTCGTTTTCACAAATTAGATTAAAGATTAGGCGTTAATCTTAATCTGCGGTTATTTTATGAAAACCGATTAAGGATTAAATATTGAGCTAATCAATTTAATCTTAATATGTTTTCATAAATTAGATTAAGCTAATCTAGATGATCGTTAGGATCAAGTGTGTATGTGTTAAACATACAAAACCTTAATCTCCGTAAATGTACGGAAATTGCCTAGTTTAAGCACCAATTTACTTGCGTTTGCTGGCTAACTATAGTTAGTTGTTGATTATCAAATTGATCTTGAAATCATATATACCTATATTATTCCAACTGTTCCTAAATTTTGTATTTTTGTTCTTTCATGTTTTATTAGCTTTAAAATTGTGTATTATCAAAATTATATTGAAATGAAAATTAATTCACTAATACTAATACAGATTTAATACAGTCAGGGGTGGACGCGGGTCGTGGGTACCCGCGGGTTGGTTTGGGTTAGCACGGTAAAATTTAGCCGTGGGTCGACCTGCGGGTACCCACTTCGGGCTGCGCTGGTCGTCGAAAATTTTTTTGACCCGAAAAATATAACACAAATTAGTGCTTTTTTCTGTTTTACAGAAATACTTATTAGTGCCGAATGATGCCACTCAAGCAAAACTCCGGAATGAGTGACGATTGGCTGCAACTTTATTAAGTGATATTTAAACTTAACTTAACTTTATTGATTATTAAATAAATTGGATAGACTCAGCCCAGCCCGGCCGCGTATTTACAAAATCTACAACGTGTAAATACATTATGCCAAAGTCTATCCAATTTTTGCACCACCTTTTACAAATTCTACCACGTAAATGCACTAGGTATCCTGCTGGCTGCCAAAATCTACATAATTTTGCACCACGTATGACAAAATCTACCACATTTAGTCACTATGCACAGTACGTACGAATTAAATTAGTTTCAAATATGATTCATATTCAATTTTTCGAAGACTTGGATGCCAATGCAGTGAATTTTAATGCTAAATAATAAATTTTAACAATTTTAAACGTTTATGCAAGATCTTTTTTATAAGGTCGCTTTTGCCTTCTGATTCTTGTAACACGAAAAAAAAATTCAATAAACAATTAACTAAACTCTGAACTTTAAACAACCTCAAGAATAAGTGCCTTACACCACATTAAGGGTTACCTGTATGAGTGAAAATTTTAGGATCTCCGATTTCGTTCAAATTCGCACACATTGTAGCCCCCGTGAAGGCGCATCGTAGACGTGAATAACTGGAACCAAAGTTACTGCCGATTTTTGACTAGGGGGTCTTAAAAACTCAATTTTACCTGTAAATCATATGCGCAAAACGTTATTTGTGGTCACAAAGCGTCCCTTCACCCAAAATTTTTGTTAATACTGACAAAGGTTATTCTTACAGGATTCAATACTGGTATCATATCTCAACCTCAAGCTCCATGATCCATTTCTTTAAATTTTTGCCCATGGCGTGTCCAGTAACGCCAAATGTACATAGTCACTCAAATTTGGTGGGTCCAAAAACTTCCATTTTTAACGTTTTGCCTCGATGTAGACTTGAAACTACATATAAAAAAACTGTATCAATGGATTTTGCGCACACATGTGGGCTAATGCTATGCCAGATTGGCTGTATCTGGTCTCTGCTAGACCTGTCCAAGTAACGGCTGTTTAATGGCTTTTTTGCTTATGATTTTTGTTTTTTGATGATGGTTTGGTCACCATTCGTCTATTTATCAAATGGCGGTTTTGCGATCTCTCTACGACGCACGTAGCAGGAGAAATGGCCAAAAATCTAAAAGGTGTCATAATCAGGCTGCCTGGAGTGAAATCCTTGGTCCTGAAAATAGGTCCGAAACTCAAAATTTACCCCATATGGCTGCATTAATGGATAGATTCATACTAGAGTTCGCAATCGGGTCGGGTTGGTGCGGGTCGGGTCGGGTCGGGTCGGGTCGGGTTGAGATTTTACAACCCGCGGGTTGTGCGAGTTCGGGTCAAAAATTTTGGGTATATATCCTTGAGTTTTAATTTAAATTTATCTGTTTTGATGATATTTTCAACCTAATGTACCCGCTGCAGAGTGATGTAACAGCTTTTTCGAGCTCTTATTTCTTTTTAGTCAAAATTAGCTACTGACGTCAATACATGTACTTGGGGTCTCAATTCGGGGCCTTGGGGGGGGGGGGCTTGTCCCGGATTTTTCCAAATTGTAGGGGGGCTTGTCCCGACGTTGAGGGGGCTTGAACTGACAAAAGCGCTATATATTATTTTAAATTTTTGCCTACAAATAGGAAAGTACATATTTGTAGAATTCTGATATTTTTAGCAATTTTTTCGCTATTTGCTCATTTCTCAGGGGCGATTTTTTAGTTTTCGGGATCTTTTTTAGCAACGAGGAGGGGGTTTGCCCCGATGGGTCAAATCTGAGTGAGGCTTGTCCCGGCATCTGAAATCTGGGACGGGCTTGCCCCCGCCAGACCCCCATGTACATCTGTGCTGTCAGCTGTAGCTTATAAAAACATGAAATATATAAAAAAACTGGAAACAAAAAATTGACAAAGAAATCTCAAGTGTTTGGATAGCAGCTTCAGTAGAAGACGGGTCGAGTCGGGTCGGGTCGGGTCGGGTTAGACACTAGCTCGGGTCGGGTTATGAAATCGCGACCCGTTGCGAACTCTAATTCATACTTCAATAAGGCATACGGACTGACTATCTACTCTATGGGAATACAAATTACAAATAAGCGTTTATTTTAAAATAGTAGAAGGTTTAAATGGACTAAAAGTTAAACGTTAGAAATAATGCGTTTTCTTGGACTTTAAGGGTGGATTTCACAAAAGTGGTTTTACTAAAGTAAATTTGGTGGTTTTGCACAGTACGTATGAATTACTGAGTTTCAAATTTGATTCAAATTCAAATTTTTTGAGGGCTAAGATCAAGGTGACAATATAGTAAATTTTCACACTAAATTGTACTTTTTAAATATTTTAACGATATGCAAGATGTTTTTCGAAATTCCACTTTTGCTTTCAGATTTTGCGTAATACTTTGACATGAGTAAGGCACTATGCACATTAGACATTACGTACAGTAAGAGTACATAATAGTACATAATATATATAAGAGCCGGCACGGTCTGATCCAAAAGATCCGGCCCTGATCTCGTTTCTCTCTATTGCAAATGGTAACCAAAAAAAGAAGCAGCATATAAACACAAAGCATATAATAATAGCGTGCTGAAATTTTCCAGCGTGCACAATTTATTATATACAGCGTTATATGCGCTAATCAAGTTAATATTGTTAATCGCGCTAATATTTTTGATCTTGAGCCAGTTAATATTGCTAATCTTGATCGCGCTAATATTTGAATTTATGAAAACCGATTAACAAGCGCTAATCGAGTTGAGCTGATCGCGGTGATCTAATCTCGTTAATATAATTTGTGAAAAGGCCCAAAGAAAGATATAAATGGAGGCGCCGGGAATCGAACCCGGGCCGCTCGCGTCGACGACAAGAGTGGTAACCACTACACCACGTGAACCACCAAGTCTCGTTGGCCCTATTCCTCGGTAATAACTGGACTGCTTTCAGTGCCACACCGTTCATCGCACCCTGGCGGCTCAGTTCAAATATGCCATTGTCTGGGGAACTAGCACCAAATTCTCCCCCCAACGAGTCGGACTGCAGCACGCGCTTCACCATGAAGATGTCATTCAGATTATGAAGAAATAATAACATTTAGGGCCGTTATTCACAATTCATTAGGATCGATTCATACTTACAGTCGTATGTTCGTTTAGCCGGCAAAATTACGAAAAAATGACGCCACAATAGATAATTCGTGGCGTGATTATTTCATAATTTTGCCGGCTAAACGGACATCTGCTCTCAGTATCAATCGAGCCTTAGGGCCAGCTTCTAAAATAGAGTTAACGGATTGGATTGAAATTTGCTTATTCAATACTTAATAGCTTATCTGAAAGGTGAGGTAATCGCACAAAAGTTTGAGTGCTAAATTAGGAGATGTTGTAAATAGGATTTTGGACACAAAATTTTATGTTCGGTTTCATAGTCGATTTATTGGAAAAACAAGTTTTAATCTAATCTGTTAAATCCATTTTGGAAATGTCCCCCTAGTCAAGACTACTACTCCCGTGGGGATGCACTTGGTGACGCGTCCGCGTGAGAATCCCCATTCTTACACCTGATGAGAATTATCGTTATGAATATCCACCTCGTGTTATATCCACCTCGTGTTAAACAGCCTTTACAATTTCAAAAACGGGACAAACCCGAAACGTAACTTTTTCCGTAAAAAGACATGCCTACTCAGTTGACTGCTTTTCAAAAATACAACTATAACATGAACATTTTATTATTTTACTATTATTGTATTATTGTTGTTGTTTTGCTTGATAAATTATTAATGTTTGTATAGTTGACATTTCTGATAGCTGCATAAGTTATTAATGTGGCTCTAATTAGTAGGTGATGATTTATAGAGCTTGATTCAATATGAGTAGGGGTTATAAGCTGCTTTTCTGAATCTTAGGTTGTATTTTGTTGAATATGTGTCTAGCCTAGTTCATGCTTGTCCATATCCGTGTCCGCACCGCAGGCAATTTTGGTTAGTGTAGGGAGTTACTTACTAGTTACTACTGACTTTTTGCACAGTTTCACACTAAATTAATGTTCGACGAATTAACAATGAGCTTCAGCGTGCAGTTTAAGTAGGGTAAACGCTGCAACATGCGGAAATACTAAATTACTTGCTACTGTCTCCGGACCCGGAGTCAAGACGGAGTCGGAGTCACTTCATTCCGGAGTCAACGTATGTACATTAACTGGATTTTGACTCCGGAATCAGTTTTCAGTAACTGCCTTCTGACTCCGGAATCAAGTGACTCTGGCTCCGCTTCGACCCTGGAATCTGTAAGAAAGTATATAATTTTGGTCGGTACTGTAGTGCATAAAACATTAAGACCAACTTGTGGACGTTGTGTATAATATTGTTTAATTTGGTCGACTGAACGAACAAGTAACCAATACAGCTGCAAGTAGAAATCGAGCCTCTCTAGTTTTTTTATCATTTACATAAATAAGCTTAACGTCTACTTTTCACTTTTTCAGTTCTAAAACGAAAAATCTCAGTTCCCCAAATCCATTGTCTGACATAAATTTCAGTATGTCCGACCGTTTGTGGCTAAATTCATTTTCCCTATTCCTTTTTGTCCGGTCCCAAGTCACTTTTCTGTGGTCGGAACAGCAATTTTGGCTGCTTTTCTGCTCAGACGAGCATAAAAAGCGTAATTTGTCCCGAATTTCGGGTTATCTTTGTCTTTTATCTGAGCCTGAGCCTGAACCTAAGCCTAGTCTCCAGTGAGTTCTAGAGACTTTGAAAATCAGTCACTCTCTTGGCCCTGAAACTTTGTGCATTTTACGTTTGACATTTATCATTTTAGGCCAAAATATCTAGCCGGAATCTTAGGCAACCTGACTAAATTTTAATGGTCTTTCATTTCAGTTCCAGTCTTAAGAGTTTTGATTTGAATCTAGGTTTTGAAATACATATTTGTAAGCTGAAATTGTAGTTTCATTGGGTTACGGTTGCCCAGAAGGGTTTGACCATAAGTGCATAAGCATAATAGTGTCTCACTCACGACCTCACGTGTGCAACATCTCGCTTCTGATTGGCCGTATACTTGTTGGAGAAAACTTAGGTAGGCCGAAAATGGCTAGCGCAGAAGAATGAAGGGTCTATTCATACTAAGTGTTGCAGCCGTATGTAATCTCTGTTCAGCTATGTAGCAAAACTACAAAATAAAATAATAGTTACGACAAATTCTGATATGGACTTGCGGCTGTAAGCTTGAATCGGTCCTAAGATACCTACTGAATCCAGCCGAAGTGAAACTTTTTGTTCCTTCTAGAGAAGGCACTATTGTTTTGAATCCAACTCTGAGCAGTGTCAAAGTAGCGGCTGCATGCTGTTGTGCGCATATGATTAACACGTTAAGTCAGTATGGGAGCTGACTGCTCTTTTTTTCAAAATGGCGTTTTTCACACTTTTAAATCAAATAATGGTTTCAGATTCAGAGGACGAAAATATCGGTTTATCATCAAAAAACTTATAATTTAAATTTTTATTCAGCTCTTTTAGCATATTCATCATGTTGCTTCCAGAGTAATAACAAGAGTAAATAACAGCGTCTCACTCTTATAGAAGAAGAGTGAGACACTCTCCAGCCTGCCTGTGTTCTAGCAGAGGCAGATGCGCTCGTCGTTTTCTGGCTACATGTTGACATTCTGTACAGCATGTGGCTGGCCAATCCAGAAGCGAGCTCCTATTCTCTGATTGGCCAGACGCCTGTGCACGTGCTCCAATCATAAAACGGGATAGGGATAAACGGTTAATCCCTATCCCGTTTTATGATTGGAGCACGTGCACAGGCGTCTGGCCAATCAGAGAATAGGAGCTCGCTTTGTCGCTTCTGGATTGGCCAGCCACATGTTGCACAGAATGTCAACATGTAGCCTGAAAACGACCAGCGCATCTGCCTGTGCTAGAACGCAGGCAGGCTGGAGAGTGTCTCACTGTTCTTCTATATAGAGTGAGACGCTGTTATGTACTCTTGGTAATAAGAACTAAACAACAACACAAATTGAAGCAGCGTGGTCGAGTGGTCAAAGGCGATAGTGTACACTGTAAAGGAATGCTTATTACGTGGGATCGACTTCGACCCCCACAGCTGTTGTTGTTTCTTTCAAAAAAGTTTGTTATTTACCGTTGTCTGCACAATCTGTTCTGAACTGAAATTTTTGTCAACAAGCTCTTCTGCTGAGTAAGAAGTGGTTACCATGTGAGTTCTCAGAGTGTCAATATTCCGTAGGAAATATTAAACGCGGCCTTTACTTGTGGATAAACTGATTTTTTAATCCCGCTGTTTTCTACACATCTACTGCTGAGTTGCTCCACAGCCTTACTGATTATTGATAAACTGTTACTATTTATCAAAACGAGCAAGCTCGTCTACTGAGTAATGTACATACTGAGTGAAAAATTATTATTTTATGGCGCTGGAGCTATTTTAACACGAAAAACTGAACGCATGCCGTAATTTCTCAACAAAAGGAATTTTATTTTGCCATCGTTACCAGATTGACGCCGTTAACGAGAGTTGTGATAAAAATAATTTTAGTAACTTTATTTTACATTTAAATTGTAATACTACTCTAAGCAGAGGTTAGAGTTTGGTTTTGCAAAAATATAAAAAAGTGTGCTCGTCCGGGGATCGAACCCGGGATCTATCGCATACTGAGCGAGAATCAATCCGCTAGACTAAAGGCCTATTCACACGAGGGCGCATTTTGCTCCATGGCGTACGCCATGACGTACGCCATGGCGTACGCCATGCAATGCCTTAACGAGCCGCACGATTCAGAATTTGAAATTCGGCATGACATGATCCAATGTCAGTTAGTGTACACTGTACAAAATTATCAACGTATTAACATTAACAATAAATAAAACATTATTCATTGCATTTTGCAATCATAAACGTAAAATCAATTAGTATCATAAAGTAATATAATGAGTACAAAAGCTTTACGTATTTTGAAGTACTTTACGTAAGTCACTTCGAAGTTGTGCAATAACAGAACTTTTAGAGTCAATCCTTTAAAGCCCGGTTGGCTCAGATAGTAGATAGTCTTGTATCTACTGAGCATCTGACTACAAATCAGAAGGTCGGTGGTTCGAATCATCCCGGGCTCTTTGTTTTGATGTCGCGATGTCCAGCATTCTGTCTGGCGAAATTGTGTTTGTACTCAGAGACCGACCGACCTACCTACCTAACCAGTGTAATTTAACGTAGAAAAATCGACCTACCAGAAATTACATAGGATTTCAGAAATCTGAATATAGTGAGGGGGCCGCGTAATAAAGGGCACAGTGTACTAAAATCACGAATACCTAGTTCTTGTAACTATTACATGTTTTTTTGCCAAGTTTTGTAATTTTTCACAGAGAAATCAGTGTGTGTTTAAGCGCTGAAACTAAATCAAGCAATTTGTAGCAGGTATTATTAGTTTATATGCATGGCAATGCCCAACTGAAGGCGAAGCTTAATTGGCGAAATTGTAAGGGTGAAACATATGGATATTGCACTCAACAAAGGAACCTTGCCCCTTTTGGGGCCAACTTGTTAGTTTTGCCTGTTTCTGCCGCTGATTTTATATTTCTGGCTACTTAGGGCCTTTTCATAAAAGGATTAAAAATCGAAGATTAAAATAAATCTTTTTATGAAAACGACATTAAAATTCAGTTGCAGCTATGAATATTAAAAATATTAAAAATTCATAGTTTGATTGCAGCGTGAATTTTTAATCATGATTTTATGAAAACGTGATTAAACACTTTTAATATTTTTAATATCGCTGATTAATTTTAATATTTTTAATCTTTTTATGAAAAGGCCCTTAGAAAGTGAGAACTACTAGGGTGGATTCATACTTACAGCCGTATGTTTCTTCAGTCTTCAACCTCAAAATTGCGAAATGATCACTCCACAACCTTATATCATCCTATTACACTGTGGCGTACTTTATTTCATAATTTCGCCGGCTGAGTGGCCATACGTCCTTAAGTACGAATCGACCTAGAAGACCCTTAAAATATATTTTCCCTCATCCGAAATTCCCCAATTATCTACAAACAAGACCTAAGATCCCATTTATCCTTCACCCAAAATCGCATGGGCTTATCCAGGATTCTATATGAACTGGCATATATAATGTTCTAACATTTTGCATGAAGCAAACTGAGGCCAAGTCTATATAGTTACAGCAACCGACTAAGGGCCAATTCCTAAAATGGATTAAACGGAATAGATTAAAATTAGTTTAATATGTTAAAATGTTGAGATAGACTTAAGAAATGTAGTGCACAAGCAGGTCTTGAGTTGTTGTCTTTTGCAAATTATTCTAAACTTTAGTCGATAGCATAGTTATTGGCAGAACAATTTTAATCTAATCCGTTTAATCCATTCTAGGAACTGGTCTTAAATATAACACATAATTTACTCTGTCCAGCCGATTTACGGCTGGCTCAAACTGCTTCCATTTTTGTCACAATTTTTCAGGACCGTCCAATTTCAGTTTAATTGCGGTTTTTGGATAATATTTTTTGCTAAATTTTTAAATATTTGCGAACGGTAGACGTAATTTATTTAGTTGAAAAATGGTTTTTTGGAGCGTTTGCTTTTTTTCAACCCTTGAAAATGAATTGGTTTAGATTTGGTCTGGTTTTTTAGAGATAGAATATTTCAATTCTTGCAAATTGCCTTGAAATTCAGGATCGAAGAGAATTTATTTGGCTAGCTGATTTCAATTTTTTTTGTCTATTTTTTAAACTCAATTTCGCATGATTATTTTTGTATACATTTTTGTGTATTTTGTTCGTTTCATGACGTTTCAAGTTGAAGTTTTATTTTCGTATATTATATCTTTTTCCAGAGGCCAATTCATAAACCGATTCGATTAAATTTTGTTTTGCCTATCTATAACATCGTTATGAATTTATACAAAATTCGCCATAGCAAGTATTTATAGCTCCCCACGCTGGTGCACAAAATTCTGTAAATCATATTCAGCAAACAGATTGTAATCTAATACGTTAGTTCATTTTAGGAACCTTCCTTAAGTATGCCATTGAATAAATTTGAAATACTTAGAAATCCTCGGATACTCCTTAATTTGTGGCTTTCCTTAAGGTGGGGTGTACTCTCCCCTTATTTCAAGACTATGTTCGGCTTTGAAAAACCGTACTTAGTTTTGAAATGAGTCCCCCCACTCAAAACCATACATACATACATAGTCTTGAAATAAACGGAGCAGTATCTCCAAGGGCGCAAGCCCCAAGGCGGAATGGAGAGATGTCATACTCTTCCTATTATGTACTCTTGGTCCGGGTCACTGTTTTACCTCTTCAAAAAATCCACGTTTGGCCGTCCTAACTCATTTCCACAGCTGATTTCAGAAACAGCATCAGTTTTTTTCTTTAACAAGATTTATTAGGACTAAGCTAGCCCGCTTTCGACGACCCCCCTGAGACCTTAGCACAGGTTCCACAACTGTTAAGTTTTCAGCTGCTAGGCTAAATCATTGGCTGCGTTTTTTGGTATTAATACCATCAAGAGTACATAATAGGCCCGGTTCTTATATGTCCTTGCCCTTGTCTCTATCGTTTGGTCCTTAAGCAATTCCAAGAAATCTACTTTGCCAAATAGGTCTGTTTTTGGCATGAAGATAGTTAAGGTGACTTCCAGACTGTATGCAAAAAATTAGCCAAAACGCTCCAGTCCTATCATCATAGTAGATTGTAGTAACCGAAATTTGTCCTTTTCCCTGTCCTTGTGTTCTTAAAGACAAGTATGAACCGGGCTACTCAGTGTAGTGGTGGCAATACTAGGTAAAAGTACCTAGTTCACGTAAGTACCTAGTTTTTTAAAACTAGGTAAAAGTACCACCTATTTTTTTTCGGCTACCTAGTTTTACCGAATTTGGTTTTACTACCATCACAATACACGACATACCGAGCTACATAATAGCTAAGCCATAGAATCTTCCTTACTTATTATTTTTACTCTACAAATAATAATAGGTACGAAAAACTTTTCCCTATCCTGTCATATTCTTTGTAATATACTTGGACCCGAATCTAAAGTCTGACCAAAAATTGCTGGACCCTGAGATAAAATGAAACGCGCGATTTCATTACGAACAGACCGAATAGGCACCAAGAGTACAGCGAGTAGTCGCAAAACGCCACCTGTTTTATCTCAGAGTTCAGCAATTTTTGGTCAGACTTTAATTGCGGCTTAGTGAAACACCTCTGCGCCCACAAACGCACTGTTCACGTTATATAACCTTATGTCTAGACACAATTGTATTACACAGTTTAACTCAGTAGGTTTCTTTCTACCAGTTCCAAATTTTAAACCAATCACATGTAAGTTGGTCAAGAAAATCAAAAGCGGTTTTTAAGTCCTGTGAAAAGTGTGTCCCTGCTTAGAGGTTTAGGCTCAGACTTAGGCCCTTTTAGCAAACAAGACATAGAACTCAATTTGTAAGTCTAACAAACTTCAGTTTCCCCCACAGAATTGTTAGTTTCATTTATGGTGCCTTTTTAGGTCCTGGTTGGCCAAAGTTGGGTCATGTGACTCAGCTTTGATTTTTCTGAATGTATTTTAAAGTTTTGCAAGTTTACTTTAAATCGGTTAGTTTTGGTTTGGATTAACGGATTCAATTTCCAAACTGATCTAATGTTACTGTCACTAACTCAAGTCAAATTCAAACCTGAAAAAAACAGGTGGCGTGATTTTTGTGACTACTCTTGATGCTTGCAATTCGTTCTTCTTGTAATGAAATCGCGTTTTTCTTTTTCTTTCAAAGTCCAGCATTTTTTCAGAGGTAATTTGCCTGTCTGCTGGTTATGATATTTGTTAGATTAACCCAATACCTCGGATAAATCCCACGGGGCTTTCTTGTTCCGTAAACGCCTTAGGTATGTACTTGGGCTTTATTCAAGACTGGAGCTTTATTCGAGGTAATACGGTAAATCATATAAGCAAAGTTTATGAGAAATGACCACTACCTTTGGTTCGAAGGTAACCCCTTTACCTGATTACCATTTCTAGGCCAGCAGACAGATACCGAACCACTAAGTATCCACTTTTTTGCTGCTCCAAGTTTCGTTATGAATTATGTAATAAATGTATTTAATGATGTCTAATGTTTAGCCATTGCGCTATGTCCTGTAGTTTTTTGTGTTTCATGAATTATTTAGGTGACTCTGTGCTCTGCTGACATATTTTTGCATTGAAACTGAACTTTCAATCGATGGCGCTTGTTCATAAAATAGTTTTTGTGTTAGGTTTAACTTTTGGCTGGTTACGCTTTTACTCACTAGGGGCCGTTCTAAAAATTAGGTAAAATGGTACGTGTTAGGCTATCTGCATATTTACCTTTATATGCACGTCATTTTCTGGGTGTGGGCCACTATTATGTACTCTTGGTAATCACTTCCCGTAGCTTTCACTAATAATGTAGTGTCTAACTCATTGTAGAAGAAGACTGAGACACTCTCCTGTCTGCCCATAATATTCTATATATAAGAGTGAGACACTATTATGTACTCTTGTTATAACCATTCCAAAAAAGTAAAGACACCTTAATGACAGTGAGCCTCTATTATAATTATCTACTCTTAGTGTGTTTCAGGTTTATTTGCCTTAGCGGTGGATTAATGGAATGTCCCTGTCCGCCCGGCCCAAACAGCTTTGTCCGGGCCCAGCTCCAGTCACTATTGCCTCAAGTAAGTCTCAGCAAGAGTACGCTAGAAAAATAAATCATTAGGCTTATGTACTTATGTACTCTTGAGGCCTCCCAAAGCATTGCTTATATCAAGAGTACATAATAAGACTCATTTGGGACTCATTTGGAACTTTTGCGTTCTCTGATGAGCACGTTATCCAAGAGCCCAGTCCTTTACCCGATTGAACGGACGGCACTTATTTTAGTCCTTAGCTTAGTGGTAGTGAATCGGACTAGTGAACGGATTAAACGAGTTAAAATAAGTCCATTTAATCCGGAGATTTTGGAATAGCATTTGGGCTTCAGGATGCATCGAGATAATAATATGCCTACTCTTGCTGTATTTATTTGACTTTTTGACTGATTTAGTCTTCTTTTAGTTTTATCAAGAGTACATAATAGTCCTATTATGTACTCTTGGTTTTACATAATTCGCTGGACATACATATACATCGGACATACATGTGTATCTTTAAGTTCACGAGCGCTTTGAATTAGGGCTTAACATTTTGTCCGCAGCAAAATCTTTTTTTGAGTATTTTACTTTTATAGATTTCTTCTTTACTTGTAACATTATCTTACCCGGTAAGATAATATCTGGAAATGGAACGGGCATGCGTGGATTTTATTAAAAAAATTATTTCATGTTTTAAAAAGTATTTCCCGTGCCGGGAATCGAACCCGGGCCGTGCGGGTGAAAGCCGCAAATCCTAACCACTAGACCACACGGGACACACCATTGTCAATCTTATTCAGGATAGTCATCGCTAAACAGGTATTTGCGTACCCGTCATTCATAGTCGGGTTTTGTAGCTGGTTGGTAGGTTTACGTTCCAAAATTTGTATAGCGAAACAAAATTAGTCTACCGTAACCAATGTTGGCACCAATAGCAGTACTGTACGTAAAAATGTTCCCTGCTCGTCCGCGTACGACGAGCTCTTTATATCCTTCGCGAAAAATGACCAAAGTTGGCCGGCAAGTGACGAACAAAATTTTTTGGTTTTTATTTTTGTTCGTTCCAGAGAAGGAACTATTGTTTTGAAATTAATTACTCACCGTGATAAACGCTGCTGAGCAGACTGCATAGCGAGCCGATGGCCGAGTGGCTAGACCTGTCAGTCCGGCCAAACAGCGGTCACTATGACGCAGACTCTGTCTGTGGTGACGGATCAAAACTCAGCCAAAGGCTGGACTTTGTGCAATTTGTGCAGGAAAGGGTTATAGCCTTATTTATAATCTAGGCGGCAACAAGCACGTTTTGCGAGTAAGGTTTAACTTTTTTTGACAGATTACGGTGCGACATGCTTGCTGTGCTGAGGATATTCTACGAATATAAAACGCGGCACTTGAAGTTTTTAGAAAGCAACATACATATGGAATAAACATATCAACTATAAGGCTTAAACTTAAACTTAAATCCAAGAGTGTCCACAGCAATAGTCAACAAAGTTCGCATCTGAGAAAAATCGCGCGTCAGTCAATTACTGCACTGATAATCATAAAAGTGTATGCCTGGCTTTTTATCCACACTTGCACCAAGCCGGGCTTAAAATCCCGACTTTGCGCATTTATAAACCCAGCTCGGTTTTACTCCAGGCTTTGGTATTCATAAAAGCTGGGATGGAATGAGTATTCATAAAAATCAAGACCGGCTGTTTGTTGATCCCGACTTCAGCAATTATTTTATTAATTTTTTTCCTGAATACAATAAAGCTCGGACAAAAAGGTAGGCTTTGACTGATGTCCGATTGGTGTCTCGCTGACGCTGTTGTGTCAAAGCGGAACGCCGATCAGAACCGTGTCACAGCATTACTGCCATGTCATCAGCCTTAAAAATGTGTAGCTTCCGACACGCTGATAAACAATTTACGAAGCAGTATTGCAACAGGTTTTGTCTTTTTACTGTCTCCATAATGCAAATGACAGCATGCTGAACGTAGCTAAGACTGATCAGACTAAGTACGTAGGTACGTACACACAGGATATATCACACACACCCACACAAACTGTGTTATTTGCTGACCTACCAGCAGTTTAACACTGGAATGGTGAGATTTGTGTGCTCTTGACGCACAGATTTGTACTATAGTATATACGCGGCGGCTGAGGCCGCCGCGTAAAAACACCTTGATTGCCCCTCATGATCAGGTATCGCAAAAAACAGCTGAGTGGGTTAAGCTAACTTTTTTATGGTCAGCTTGTGAAGTAAGAAAAATCTGTTATAAGTTGCACGCTAGGTTCTTCTTGACGTAAGGACAAACCGAACCTGTTTGGCTTCTCTAATTAAACTGTGTTTGTGTTCGTCACAAAACTAAAGCCACAGCTTTGTAAAAGCTATGATTTTGTTGTGGACTGCACCAAATCGGATTAACTGACGATTAGCTTAAACTGATTTAGCTCAGGCTTAAATTCCTTAAATCGGTTTAAGTTCGCTGCACCAGTGAAGATTAGCGCAGTTGGCGCTTAAGTTTTAGTTGAAAACTGGAGTTTAGCTGCGATTTAGCTGAGATTTAACTAAATCGATTTAACTGGAGATTAGCTCCAGCTCAGACTTAAGTTAATCTGATTTGATGCAGTCCACCGTATGAAGTTAGACGGAATTCCCACTAGGTTGAAATAAGAAATTATTTACAAAGAATGCAAGTATTAAGTCTTACTTTTATCTGATGTAAGGGTACTTAATTTTGAAAAACTTATTCTGCACTGTGCTTTCTAGTTTCTTATGTATATAGTAACAACGTTTATTTATTTCTGAAATAAATTTCTGTCTAGTGGAAACTGTTACTTAAATCTGATTGGTCCTTCGCAGCTGACACTGCTTTCTGATTGGTTACATTTTTTAAAAGAGATATATATATATATATATATATATATTATATCTATATATATATATACATATATATATATATATATATATATATATATATATATATACACATATATAATTATATTATGTGCAGTACAAGATAAAGGCGCTATAGTATTTACAAAACAAACTCTAATTAGGCTTTCAAACAGACTCCTTTCAGTCGAGATTTATTATGAAATAATAATTATTAGTGAAAAATGTTTTGCGAAGTTTCTATAGGTACCCATAACTCGCGCAGTAGGCAAGTTTTGAAAATATAGGAACTGGATATTTTTAGATTTCCAGGTGCAATTTCATGTAACTTTGGAGTACTATTTTAAGCACTTTTTTTGTACTTCAGATTAAGTTAAATCTAGTTAATAATCAATTGCCATAAAATAGCAAAAACGTCATGGTTTTTTTATGTCATAGCTTGCACAGCTATTTTTTCAAGAGTCTATAGGACTAAATTTAAATTTGTCTAGTGTTACGCGCAGAAATTTATGCGCTGATTGGCGGTTTAGAAAACGTAAACATGTAGCCGATTTTGAGGCATCTGCCTTCGCTATACTTGAGGCCGGCAGCAGAGTGTCTCACTTTTTTTCTGTAATAGTGAGCATTATAATGTACTCTTAATACTAGGTACATAAAAATATAAATTATTAAAAAATAAAAACGATGGGATCCGATCCACCGCGTACCAAATCCCCGTGAACCTAGGCACCTGTTCATTAAGGTAGCCGACAAGGTAAGCTAATTTGAGCTAGCTCAGTTCATAGCCTGTTTCAATGGCTCATTATGAATTCACCTATTGTGTGCGCGCGTTAGCCACGTGTCCTCTGTGTCACATTGTGTCCGTATGCGTTTTCATGGCAACGGAAATGTGAAAGTTTCAGCAAAAACTTAGGAAGCACGCAGGGTTTTCTTTCGTTGGGAAAGTTAGTAGTGGCTTTTAAGGGCGAAAAAGTGCAAAACAAACTTTATTAAATTTTCTTTTTTCTAGCAAAAGACCTGAACCTAATATGCTCTCAGTTTATAGAATTAGAATGTTTAAGTTGAGCTAATTTTCATGGTTTTTTCAGACGGTTTTTTTAATAATTATATTTGTTTAATTTAAAAAACTAGACGTTAGAATTGGCTAGGCGTGGATGAAAAACAAGTTTCTTAACTTAAGTTTACTTTCTTAAAAAAATTTTATCATCACAATTTTTTCTAAATCATGAAATTATAACATTTTTGCTAAATGTCCGTCAACAGCTTTTTTCGGAGGAATAAGTTTTTCAACGAAGCAAGAGTACATAATAGGAAGGGTATGACACTCTTTCCATTGGCCAGCTTGATAGATTCGTCCCACGTTGCGAACCTCCTACCGCATTTGGCAAAAATAACGGTAGGTATAATGAAGGCGGAGTTTACCTCTAGATGATTGGCTGTTCAATTAATTTTGATTCTGGACAATAACACTGAGCTTGTGCTAATCTTTTGTCAGTTGGTTTGTGTAACCTGTGCTTCAGTTCAACAGCGGTGTTACATTAGTTTTGCAGTGTTTCCTACGTTAGTTAGTATAGATTCAGTGTTAAATTACAAGCGCTAGTGAAAACACATCTACTTTATGTGCAATACCATTTGATATTATGGAACGCAAAAAAAGGCGATATCAGGGACGGAATTGATCCCCTGGCAGCAAATTTGAACTCGAACGCGCTACCGTCTAAGCCAACCAGCTCTCAAAGGTGTTAAAGTTGAGGTACATAAGTACATATATTGTATCAATAAAACATTATCTTAGATTTTATCGTGAAAGTTTGAAGATTTATGTGATCATTTATTCTTACTGAACAGATATTGTGAAATTAAACGCAAATAGAATTCACAAAATTTTTTAAAAGAAAATAAAGTTATAATTTGTTAACCTTAACACTGGATGAATACCTCAAATTGAGCACCAAATTTTACAAGTTATATACATTTTTATCTATTGATTATCGTAGCCTATAAAGCTCAATTGGGAGAGCGTTAGACTAATTATCTAAATGTCCTTGGCTCGATCCTGGGTTTCGGTCGCATTTTTTTGAATAAAAATTGCTCTTTTTAATCAATTATTTTGCAAATTATTGAAGATTTCTCTGGTTAACATAATTCATTTATTTAATTTATAGAATTCAGTTATTAGGTATGTATGTATGTTTAACATTATACAAGAAAGTATAATCCAACACAATCTCATATATTTTTTCTTCCTCGGGAAACCCCTAATTGCATTCATAACAAAGTTCTGTGTCCCTGGTATTGTACTTACCAAACAGCTTAACTCAAAGTTCGAGTGAGTTGCAGTAAAGGCGACAAAAATCATTTTTGGCACCTGCCCCAGGAAGGCTACCGTATAACGAGATACCGCTGCACAACAGGTTTTAACTGACCTCTTGTCAGTTTACTTGAAAAAATGCTTGACGCTTACTAAAGCTTTTGCCGCAGATTGGGCTTGTTTTGATATCAAGTTGGTTCTTTTTGGTCATTTTAAGGAAGTTGATATAATATGAAAAAAAATAACAATTAAGCCAGTTGAATTTCATACGGTTTCAGATTCTACTTTTCAACAGCTAAATTTTTTTCTAAAAGTAATTGAACTTTTAATGTTTTTTCTAAGACTGGTAGCACCTAAAACTTGGACGGACACTTTGTTGCCTTACCTATATGTAGCTTAAATTAGCTCAGCTTTATTGGAATTCACTTAGCTTTTAATAAACTGAGGCTATCTTTAGACGTCACACTTCAAATTAGCCGCAGGAATTTCAAAAAAATTGAAATGTTAACTTTTTAATGTGTATTTAATATATTATACATATATTTAGACTTAAAATATTTAGTCTAAACCAGACGCACTAGACTTGTAATAATAATAGTTAAAGTGACTAGCGCTTTTAAGCACGATTTATACTTGTAGCTGGTGTGTTTATGATATCGTTATTTTAATAATTAATATTAATATTAAAAATCAGTATTTAAAATACTTTTAATATTAATAATTTCATTAATATTAAAATAAAAATAATTTGAGAATTTTATTTATATTAATATTAAATTAAAAATATTTCAGGAATTGTATTTATATTAATATTAAATTGAAAATAAATTGAGAATTTTATTTATATTAACATTAAATTAAAAATATTTTAGCAATTGTATTTATATTAATATTAAATTAAAAATAAATTGGCCGTATTAATATTAAAAAGCACATCATTTTTAATATTCTTTTTAATAACGGCTGGGCATATACAAGACAAGTATATGCCTTTGCAGAAACTGACACGCTGCATTTATATTAATATTAAAAATACACTTTTATGCAATTTTAATATTATTTTAAATACAGCGTAGTTCATGTGTTCGCTTTTCAACCCGAAATTTGTCCGTGAAGTCACATTGGCATGGCTATTATTTTTGTGCTAAGGGGCCCATTGCTTTGCCGTAGTAGTAATCGGCCATCCTCAGAAGTGCCAGCGGATACATCAAGTGATAAACTCCCAATCGGGGAGTATAGTACTTGACAACTGACACATTTGTTCTAGTCAACTGTACTTTGAAATTTTTTTCAGGAAGTGATGATCTTTGTGTTTAGCGGCCAAATTTTGGACCTACCGCCACATAACAAAACCTGCGCTTCACTAAGCAATATGAAAATGTTACTTTTTATCGCAGCAGTAGTATTTTTTTGTGGCCGCATTAAAATTTTTGACTGCGATGTCAGCCGTCAGCCCAGCCTTCTACAGTCAGATACTTGTTGTAGTTTATTACTAGCCTGGAACTGGATCGCCCTACGGAGTACTGACCCACACACTGCATCCCCTGATGGTGTTCACTGTTCACTAGGGTTTTTTCTGTGCCTAAATGTAGGGTGTTCTGCCAAGAATGGAGGGTCCTCTGTCTAAAAAAGGTCAATTGTCTAGAATAGACGGTCTAATTACAAGTCGGCAACCCGTCGTCGCCACTTGACTAGTTGATATTGAAACTTAAAATGGGTTTTAATGATTGGAACCAACAATGCATGATACCTAAAAAGGGTATGGCACAAATTTAGGATATATTTGGTAGATCAGAGGGAAAAGGTCTCCAAAAATTTGATCCCGGTACATGTCGGGTTGCAGGATCGGTATCATTTGGACCCAGGCGGCCAGGCAAAGATGTAACCAAGAGTACATAATAGCAAGAGTACATACTAGCGTCTCAACTATATATAGAAGAAAAGTGAGACCAGCTTGCCTGTGTTCTAGCACAAACAGATGCACTGGTCATTTTCAGGCCACATTATGACATTCTGTGCAACACGTGGCTGGCCAATCAGCGCGTAGATTCTCTGCGTAACACACTTTAGTATATAATCGCTGATGCGTTGATAAGCATTAAGATAAGGACATACAGCTTAGGGACAATTTTTGAGGGCAAGGACAATTCACAATGACAGAAGAACAGAAACACAGGAACCACAAGGGCAGCACACCTATAAACCGAAACAGGAAATGTGGTGGTACTGTGATAGTGTTGAGCGACAAGGCGACGAAGGATAAAGTAAGGTTGAAACGTAAAGGTAAAGCGAGAGTGCCTAGAGAACGTTATAGCGTCATTGAAGTATACTGTTTATGACAAGGGAGCACACTATTGCATTTGCTTGCAAAGTCTGTGTTTTTAGCACTGCTAAAACCAATAATTTTGGAAATATTAATATTAAAATTAATATTAATATTAAAAATCGAAAATTTTCGTAATTATATTAATATTAAATTAAAAATAAATTGAGAAGTTTATTTATATTAATATTAAATTAAAAATATTTTAGGAATCGCATTTAGGAAAATTAAAAATAAATTGCAAACTTTATTTACATTAATATTAAATTAAAAATATTTTACGAATTGTATTTATATTCATATTAATATTAAAAATAAATTCCATTATTAAAATAACGGTAGTTTATGAGAATTAGGAAGCTAATCATTTTGAGAGGGCAATATGTATGTACAAATCTGTAGAATGAAGAAGAAGAGTGAGACACTTCCCAGCAGCCTTGTGGCATGAGTGCTACAGAGAGCAGATGCACTTTAAAAACTGCCAAACGCTCGTAAAGCGTTTGATTATCCAATCAGCACGCAGTTTTTGAGCCATAAATTTGAATCGAGGCTAGCCAATCAGAAAGCAGCTTAAAGCCCGGTTCATACTTGTCCTTAAGGACACAGGGACAAGGACAAGGACAAATTTTGGTCCGCTGCTGTGAATAAATGACACAGGCGTTCCGGCTTATTTTTTCCATATGATGTGGGAGTGACCCCAACTTTATTCAGACAAAAAGCTGGCTTATTTGGCCAGGCAGTTTTCTTGGAATCGCGTAAGGACAAAACGATAGAGACAAGGACAAGGACGAGTATGAACCGGGCTTAAATGTCATAAGTCGTCTTAATGCTTAAAATTAAATGCCAGAGTGAGAAGTTTTAACCTGTGCATTTGCCTGAGGCATACTGTGGGGGCATTTTTCAGATTGTCTCACTCTTGGTCCGTAAAACTGAGACTTATGTACTCTTGGTATAGGTGGCGTGCTTTTTATATTTTTTGAATCAAAGCTTTTTTCGTAAGCCTGTTTCACGCGAGGTGGATTTTTAAAGGGATTTTTCTGGGGATCCCCTTGAAAATGCTCCTCATGTGAAACAAGCTTCAGAAAAACAATAGCACTATTTTTATTCTTTGAAATTTCTACAGCATTGTATTATACAGTATTCTACATAGCGTATCCTAAAGCATAGCATAGCATATTGCTTTTATTTGCTTACAATTTGGCTACTTATATTCTGCTTATTAAATCTCAAATCTTAATTCTTAATGTGTGACTGTTGGCCCTATGTGCTATGGGGGCTGAGTTGAGATCATGATTCGTTATGAGCCCCGACGATCCGAATTTCTGGGAACGATGCTTTCAAATTGTGCAACCTGGTGAGTTTCACAGCCTGATTTTAACTCAACCGATTAAACTTGAATAAAGACAAGAAACCTCAGCGGTTTTGTACTTATTTTTTTTGTTCTTCTAAAGGCCTATTCACACGAGGGCGCATGAGCGGGCGCATTGCAGGGCATACGCCATGGCGTACGCCATGGCGCACGAGCGGGCGCATGCGAGGGCGCATGAGCGGGCGCTCGAGCGGGCGCATGAGCGGGTGCATTCTATTTTCACACTGCCTGCTGCATTATTTCACACAATGCAGTATGCGAGTGTGCGTGTGCGCCCGCTCATGCGCCCTCTCGTGCGCCCGTTCATGCGCCATGGCGTGCGCCATGGCGTACGCCATGCAATGCGCCATGGCGTACGCCATGCAATGCGCCATGGCATACGCCATGCAATGCGCCAAGGCGTACGCCATGGAGCAAAATGCGCCCTCGTGTGAATAGGCCTTAAGCCTGAAACTAAGCCTAAGTTCAAATCAAAATTTAGTGCGAAGCCTTGCCTAGCTTCAACACATGCTCGTTCACTAGAGATATGTAGATTCCTCTACCGTTGGGATCAAAACTCAAAGTCTATTCACATTCGCACGTGTGTATTCGTATGTATTCTAGTCACATTCGTACGTGTGTATTTTCACACCGCTTGCTGCATTATTTCACACAATGCAGTACGCAAGTGTGCGTGTGCGCCCGCTCATGCACCCGCTCATGCGCCCGCTCATGCTCCCTCGTGTGAAATGACAGACCTTAAGCGACCAAAGCTATTCGTTGAAAAAAAATTTAACTACGAACATTTTTGTCCTATAATTTACTGGTATGTATGTTATGTCCATCGTTGCAAACGTTTCGATCAATCCAAAATTTTCAACGATGAATTATTTATTTCGATGACTTGGGCCCTGGTAGGTATGTAGGCGACTTCTCAGTGGATGCTTGGAGTCCAGGTACATGCTTCTAAAATTTTAGAAAAAAAATATGGTTTACCCGTTTAAAAAGGGTATTGTCGCCCGTCGCCTTAGCTAGGTAACTTAGTACATATGGCAATAAACGATGCTCTCAACCGTGTTTTGCTAGGTAGGTATATCCTTTAAGGATGTGGACTATTAATAAGTTTGTTGGTTTGGACTTGGAGTTTGAAGTCATTCAAGCTTTTAAAAACGAACTAATTTCAGTCACTGCTTATATTTCCAGGCGTGTCGGGAGTGAACTGGTGGCAAAATTGAATTCATCTCGTTTGAATTCAAAAATTCATATTTCAAACAAACAAACAGACAAACAAACAAACAAACAAACAAACAAACAAACAAACAAACAAACAAACAAACAAACAAACAAACAAACAAACAAACAAACAAACAAACAAACAAACAAACAAACAAACAAACATGTTTAGTTGCACACGCCAACAGTTTAACAAGCTAGAAGAAAGATTTAATAAACAAAAATAGTTTAACATAAAAATAACTAGAAAAACAATAAGCTAAACTGATCTGTACTTAAGGTGGTAGTTGCGTTTTCGAGGTTTTTGTGATATCTATGTAAACTTTGCGCCACCAGTACTCAAGTTATAAGTGACGCCTGAGCATAAATTTTTGGGACAGTATTGTAAAGGTCAAAATCCGTAGGCATGTCTCTCACTTTTTTGAAATTTCACCTGTGGACATTTTTAGAGGGGTTTAATTACAAGAAAATATCTTAAATTTTCGGTGCGTTGGCTTTTCAGCGATTTTCTCAGTAAATTGACTAGTTATTAAAAAAAGTGGGGGACATGCCTGGGGATTTTAAACATGTCAAAAACCTTACCAACTTTCAGCCCCAACAGGTAATCGTATGATTCAGAGCTGTGGCGCAAACTTTTTGTAAAAAATTTTAATATTTTGGAAAGGACCTTTCTTTAGTCGCTTATACTGGAAAGAAAATCACAGCTTAAATTTCAAGGCATGGCATACATTTAGGAAAGATATTGTCCTACCTAATGCAAAAGACCGCTTGTGATTTGAATCTGTAAACACTGAGCTATGGCTTTTTAAAAAAACACCTAAAAACGCAATTACCCCCTTAAACAAGCTCTTCTGCTGAGTGAGAAGTGGTTCATTGTGAGGTTTGAGTGTCAATATTCCACAGGAAATATTAAACGCGGCAATAATTTTCGGATAAAAGTTTTTCAAGTCCATCGTGCTGCTCACATTTACTGCTGAGTAGCTCGACCTCGAAGCATGTCTTAAAAAAATCCGATAAATTTTCTAGGTCAAAAGCTTATTTCGAAAAATTAAATCAAAAATTTCAGTCGCATTTTAAAAAAACTTAAATCAAAAATTTCAGTTGCATTTTAAAAAAACTTACATCAAAAATTTCAGTCGCATTTTAAAAACACTGGTCTCACCGAGATTCGAGCTCGGTTGCTTCGATTCAAAGTTATGAGTACTAACCACTGTACCACTGAGACTACAACATAAGACTTTCGTTAATGCTCCTTACGCTGAGTTTCAACTCAAGAATACTCTAGAAGTGTATATGAATATTGACATCGGATAAATAATACGGTTGATATGTTGATATCAGAGAATAGAAATATAATTTATGTCAAATTATGTTCCATGAGACATGTACGCCTCCATACCATTTTGATCATCTGCTGTATTATCATCATCATCAGCTGTTTGTTTCGTTTAAAAAATCAAAATGAAAATTTATTTAGTTTCATTAGGTGTGATCGATCTAAGTATATTATGTGAAATTTTGAAGTTTGCATATCAGCCCGGTTGGCTCAGTTAGTAAAGCTGCGTGCATCTACAGAGCCTCTGATTAACGATCAGAATGTTGGTGGTTCGATTCCACCCCGGAGCTGGATGTATGATATAGAGCTGAGAGGTACCTACCTTTCTAGTGTTAATTAACACTAGAAATTCGACCTACCCAAAATAACGTAGGAATCTGAATATAGTATATACGCGGCCCCTAGGGGCCGCGTAACAAACTTCTTAATATCATGTTGAATAGTTTAGCGATGGCACGCGCAGGAGGGGCAATGACGATATGGCCATCCTAGTGCCAACCAAAGGTCTTATTCAGAATTGGATTTAACGGATTAGATTTAAAATAATTTTGCTAATAACACAGCACAAAATGAAAATAACCGGCTGAAATTTTGCCACAGAAGGCTTTAATGGATTATCCTGCAGTGTGCCAAATCTCATTAATTTTTGTTTTCCTAGGGTGTGTTATCGACGAAATAAGGTTAAGTCTAATCCGATAAATCCAATTTTTGATAAGACCCTAAGATTTCTCGTAATTGATAAAACTGCTTGGATCAAGTTAATTTACTTTTAGAAACGAGCATTCAAGATACTGAGTCAATTAGATATTTTTCAATTTTTTTCAAATAAGAACTTAACGTAACTAAGCGGGTTATTCCACAACTTAATAACGCGTATACTAAAGGGATATTTTCTTGCATCTAAACAAAATTTGGGTAATTCTAGCTTCATTTTTTACACCCAAAAGGTGTTCGAGCATTACTCACAGATTCACCTTTTCCTTGGAGTCATACCAGGCTACGAGTAGTAACTCCAAAACAAGAGCATTTCACTTTATGGGGGGAGATCGAAGTTACCATGATTTTCAGAGGACTTTAAAAATAAGTTTAGGACGAGTTTTGATACCTGACTTCCGATCCCGCAAGCAGGAAAAACCCGCAAGCGGGGTACAGTCGTGAGTGTCCCAATTTAATATTTTGTAAAATATTTTACTTGGTTGTATGTAGGTAGTAGTTTGCTGCTTTAGTCGTTGTAGTAGTATGTAGTAGGTGGTAGTGGGTATGCAAATTTTTTCGTCTCAACAACTTATCGCCACATAGGAAATAACACTGTTCCACAATCAAGAGAGTAAGTTTGAGCATTGATTCTTTGTTTCCGTTCTTCACCCTGAATCTAAAGGCCTATTCACACGAGGGCGTATGAGCGGGCGCACTGCATGGCATACGCCATGGAGCAAAATGCGCCTTCGTGTGAATAGGCCTTAAACGATTAGTTTTTGTTTCGAAAAGAGAATTACCTGAATCGCGTTCAAACATTAGCTACAAAATTTTAATTTGCTAATTTTCGCTCTAATTATAGCCCTTGAGCGGTATTTTGCCTTTAAGAGTAAGACACTATCAAGTACTTTTCAACAACAACACTTTGAAGTGTTTACTAGTGGCTCGTTGGCATTATAGGGCTATAGGCACAGGTACATAGGATATTGACTATATGCCTCAATAGTTACCTAGGGTAACGAACCTACCCTAAACTTCATAAGCCTATATCTATGCCACAGTCTAAGTTCGCTTCTAACTATGCAGTATTATGTACTTTGGGTATGTTATATCTTCCGTAATTCCGTATATGTACAGAATATCTCCCAGAGAAATCTTTTTTTACACATATACCCACTTTTTTCTAGACAATTTTTTCTCCTGCTAGTTACACAGTTTTTGAGGTATTTTGTCTGCAGTATAGTATGAATATTTTCTGTTTTGTTAGAATAAGATTCGTAGTCTGAATTGGGTTCAAGTCGTTAATGTTTTTTCTATTTTGTACATTTTACATTCACACTGGCTAAACTTTTTGATCAGAAATTTTTACGTCAGAAAATTTTACCAGATATTTAACAGATCAAAAATACTAATGGAGTCGGGGTCATATGGATTTTTGGCTTTGGTTTTTGTATTTTTTCATTAATTTTACAAGTAATGCATCAAAGCTAAGGCAGCTAAAACTGAAAATTTTAAATAATTCATGATTTCTTTGAACAACAGCTTAGGTCTAGAGTATTTTGACAAAGCAGGAATATATAAATTTGGTTTTGCAGATTAATTATTTTTCTCTGCGAAAACAAAAGTGTCAAGTTCCGTAATGGAAACTGACAGATTTCACTAAAATACCGTGACAAGACTCTCTGAATTTGTCTGAAACCTCGCAAAATGCTAATATGAGTGTCATTTTAGTAGGCTTTCTTCGGTATAACCTATAACTTTATTATCAGCAGAACTCACAAGTAACCCAGTCTAAGTCGAACACATAATCGTATGATTTAAATCATTTATTTTGTGTACCTACCAAATAGCTTTCATTCACTTCCCTCAACAATATTGTAGAGTACTTGCAAATTTTTCCCTAGTGACCTTTACTGTAATGTAAATACGACTGGTGTCTGACACATGCATACACACCAACAGACACTCAGTGACATAGGTGACTACTGTAGTATTCAAACTTAGGTCCTTATCCAAAATGGGACTAAACGGATTAGATTTAATTTAATTTTCATAATAATACAGCACAAAATGAAAATACCTGGTTGAAATTTTGGACGACACGGCTTACAGGCATTGCCAAGTTTCCGTAATTTACGTTAACCTGACACTGCGTTATTGACGAAATAAAATTAAATTTAATCCGATAAATCCAATTTTGGATAAAACCCTAAGATCACACTAATAACATAGAAAAGAAATAGTATTAACAGAGGATGTTAACCGAGTTTATTTTAGTCCGACTAAGCGGTTTAAAAATCATGCTTAAAATTATCCTTCCTAAAACCTCTGGACTTGACCTTTAGCGCGCTGTGGCTAAGCGGACTTACATAACTATGCACGCTAATGTTAAGATAGTATTTTAGATCCTAGTCCAATAGTAGGATAGTTTAGGAACGAGTTCTGACTAAAATTAAGCAGCAGTATCTTAACGAGTTTAGTTTTAGAAATTTATGCCTAAACTTACGACACAAATAAAGCCAGTCCGTTTAATCCAGAGAGGATTAGACACCAAGTATACTTAAAAGTTTTAGACTATAAATTTAGGTTTTAATGTGCATTATTTACGAAATAAATATTAATCTAATCTGCAAAACCCGATTTTGTTCGTTTTCAATTTTGATTTGATTTTGTTCCGTGTCTGTTGAAAATGATTTATTTTTAGTTATTGCAAACTTATTTAGTTATTTCGCTGCCTTGCCCCTGGCGGTGATCGCAAAAACCTTTCTCTTACATAGTCTTATATAAACTGACATTATTTTATGCAAGGTATAGAAAGTTCTTTAGACGTCTTCGCAAAAGCTTCTTATAAAATTTTCTATAAAGTTCTCATAAATTCATTCATTTGTTATCGCTAAAAAATGATTGACTTTTGAGAATTTTTTAAAACTACCCCCTCGGACCCACTTGAGACAGAAATATGTCAAAATTCAACTGTTCAATTTCATTTCAAGATTTTATTATTTCGTGACCTTTTAGGCTCGGTTTTTCTAGACTCTCCCGAACTAAGATCTTCCCTTAATCTTGTCATATGCAAGAAGCCTCAACTATTTTGAACTAATTTTGTTCTTCTAAGCCTGAATTAAGCTTAAACCTAAGTCTCAGCCTAATACAGAAAAAATCTGTCCTCAATGTCTGGCCTATCTTTAACATATGCTAGTTTACATAAGCTAAACATTTAAAAATCGACTGGGTCCTTTTCCTCTATGCTAGCTTCTACTTAACTAATCCACTACTTAATTTAATCAACCTAATCCCATTAATCCGTTCACAAGAGCTATGTAGGCATTTCAAAATAAATTCAAGACAGGGTCCTTATTTCCACTATGCTAGCTCTACTTAACTAATCCACTACATAATCTAATCCCCCTAATCCCCCTAATTCGTTTGGTTTCAGCGCACAGCGGCTATAGCACGACCCCGAAGAATCGCGTGCACTCGCTGCAGATTGCAAACGCTCGCCTGCTCGACAGCCCCATTTCTCCCTCGGCATATCAGCGCGTCGCCACCATACGATTCAGAAATCCATCCGTTGACTTGGTATCTGATTAATTCGTATAAAGTGGATTAAATGAATTAGATTATGATTTGTTTTGGTTAAGATTCATTAAAACTCGTACATATCTATTTTTGTTGCCACTGACATACTGATTGTAGATTATATTAGCATATGTTAGAATGTGTCTCTAATTTGCATATGTCCATAATTGGCATAGGTAAATCCGTAATTTGACAATATTTTATATTTGCTAACGAACAAATTTGCATATATCCCGAATTTACATATATCTCTAATTTGCGTATATCCTATATTGGCATGCCATATATCCCAATTTTGCATATGTATCCCTAATTTGCATATTCCTAATTAGCAGATAACGTATAGTAAAGTGTCACGTATGTATTTTCAGGTGGTAAGTCCGTCCGTCTCCGCCGCGTCCGACCCGTCCCTGGACTGTGCCGTCTTTTCGGACGACTGCGATTGCGATGAGCCCAGTCCGGACGATTTCATCTCCGAAGAACTTCCACCCGACGCCTATCACGAGCTCTCCTTCGCCCACGACGACGACTTGCTGAATAATCATAGTTCCGATACTTCTGGTATTTACTGTATTCTAAACAGCAATTGAAACAGCCAATCAGCGTGCAGATTTTGCGTGACACAGTTCAGTGCATAATCGTTTTGTATGTATTTTCAAAAGTAATACCTAGTACCAAGAGTACATAATAGTACTAATAATACATAATAGTCCCATTATGTACTCTTGCTAGTACATAGTAGGTAGTATTGAACCAAACGCACAATCAAACGTTTTTGTTTGGGTCGATTTATGCTTATAGCCGTATCAACCGGGTATGCATATTGTGAAATACCATTGCACTATTAATAAAATGTCAATTATTATTTCATAAATCATTCTTTGTCACATCAATATATATTATCCCCAGAGAACTATTTCTTCCCATTTCAGCATTACCTATTTTAACACTTCCATTTTACATATACCTTCCAGTGCCACTAGTTTCTGTTCGACTACCAAAAACCTCAGTTTCATTTTGTTTGTTTCAGGCATCGCGAGCGGCGGCGAACAGGACTCGAGCGTGTCATATTCCCTTTCCTACGAGGAGATCGGGGTCAGTCGATACGCCCACATGGAACCACCAGAGGCCACCGAGCTGGCCCTCATTCCGAACGGACACTTGGGCAACCGAAAACCGCCCGGCAACGGTATTAGGCTCGATTCATACTTACAGCCGTATGTCCGTTCATCTGGTAAAATTATATGATGCGTAACTATGCTGATCTTATACACTATTAGTGGCGTACGTAACTATTTCGTAAGTTTGCCGGACATACCTACTGCTGTAGTATGAACCGAGCCGTAAACCTCAGTTTTCATCTTTAAATCGATTCAAGTGCGCTGCACCAAGAGTACATGATTGGAAGAGTTCAAAGAGGATTCGTACCCAAATGGGATTGTTGTCAAGTCACCCGCCAATCAGATTGGAGCAGCCTTTTAGCTCCGCCTTCAGTCAAGATACCATAATCTTACGTTGTGGGCGTAACTTAACGACTGCTACAATCTGATGGCTTTGCATTGCAACAGGTGGTGGTGGTTTGCAACAACATGGTGGTTTCGCGATCTCTTTATGATGCACGTAACTCGAGCAATGGTCAAACAAGCCCAATCTGCGGCAAAACCTTCAGTAAATAGGTATTAAGCAACACTTTTAAGTAAACTGACCAGTGGGGCAGCTAAAACCTGTTGTGCAGCAATTGTTTTCCTTTAAATTGTGTAATATAAAAGATTGACGTAGTTTTTCTTTCGAGCAAACTGTGTATGCAAAATATTGAATGTGTTTTTTCCTACAACATATTGTGTAAAAACAAGCTAGAAGTCTCTCAAACGAAAAAATGACGTATCATAACACCATTCTAATTCAAAGTCATAAGCTGCGTCTTTTGATTAAGGAGTTTATTAAATCTATTTCTAGTCTGCAGGTTTTTTTCAAAGGAAAAAATAAAACTATATCAATAAAACGCAGCAATCAAATCTGGATAAAGCATCGCGGTCATAGGCTAAGACCAACATGAAATGTCTTGAATAATTAACGAAAAGTGAAATCCTTAAGATGCATATTTATTAGTAGTTTCTGGGTAAATAAATATAAGGCCAAAGACAGAACTTATTAAAAACTGCCAATAAGTTTAAAAAAGTTGCCGAAACCTGGGATCGAACCAGGAACCTTTAGATCTTCAGTCTATCGCACTCCCAACCATGCTATTTCGGCTTGCTAATGAAACTTAAAAGTCTACATGACAACTGGTGCTCTGTACAAGCGTAAGATAACATCAACAGCCTTATTAAGATTTCGGTTCATCGATAATGATTTCGTTGATCAATGTATAATTTCAGAATGTACGTTGAAATAAGTTTAGTGTAGCAATGTTTGCTGAGTTATTATTACTGAAGGCTTGAGTCTGATGCACTGTTCCACTAAAATCATTCAGTTATTGAGATTATTAAGTTGCAGGAACCGGTTGGTTCAGACGCAGCGCTTTGTTTTAATAATCTGAGGACAGATGGTTCGATTCCGTCCCTTATCGCAAATATTGCAATATTTTTTGCCTGGTTGCAATTTTTTGGTATTATTAGCTTCAAATCGCTCATTTTTTAGCACGCGGATTAACAATTTCTGAATTCAGTTTTTCTTATAACCCTTAATTCCCAGAGCTGCCATTTGGCACACCACGTGATGAATACCCAATCGGGGCCCACAAGACTTGTCATGTTCATTCTGTTCAGCTGAACTGCAAATTCTTTTTTCAGAAAGTGTAGATCTTTATATTTAGTGGCCAAATTTTGAACCTACTGCCGCACAACAAAACCTATGCTTCCTTAAGCAATGTGCAAATTTAACTTTTTTCATCGCAAAAGTAGTATTTTCTTCGTGACCTCATTAAGAGTTTAGGTTGCGCCGCCAGCAGTCAACTTTGTGTGCATCAGATACAACAAATGTTTAATCTATGCAGCCTCAACAGAAACCGACTTTTGTAATACTCAGGGCCCCCCCCCATTCTCAATTTGCTTGTAACTGATGCACTAGACCCTTAATCGACTGATTCTGTTTTGCTTACCATTCATTTCTCTATTGAATGGTGGTTGCGCGATTTCTCTACGATGCACGTAACTCGAGCAATGGTTAAAAAACTAGAAGGTGTCAGAATCAGGCTGCCTGGAGTGAGATGCTCTGGGCATTAAAGGTTTAAGAACGTTCTTATTAAGACAGTGTTCGCCGCTAATGTGCAATGCATCTATCACTCTGAGAAGATGGCCAGTGATTAGAGTGTCATACTGTTTTCTTCTTTTATATACTATTGGCTGCACAATTTATAAAGATTAGCCCAGTTCGCGCTTAAAACTTTGTTATAACTTAGGCGTTGCGGCGATTTAACTGGGACATAACTAACTCAATTTAACTGGACGTTAGCTCAAGCTCACACTTTAGTTTAACTTATTTGCTACAATCGACCATAAATTGTTTTATATATTTCAGGAAGTCGAGAGGTCGAGATCCCCAGCCCGGATCTGGACCACGATGCCGAATCGGACGTGCCAGGGGGGTCCGAATCGGATCAAAGATCGGGTCGCAGTACTAGCAGTAGTCACAGCAGCAGAAGCAAGAGTTCAGGGGGGGAGCGAGAGACCTCCCCGCAAAATGGTGCTGATGCCGCAGGTGCGCTGTGGTACGGTTGATAGAGTGTTAGGATGGGGAGACGGCGTGTGGGGGTTCGAATACGGGGTGATTTTGTATTTGGGATTTTTTCATGAGTGACAAATAAATTTGGAGTTTATCTTTTGCTACAACTTGTGTATGGAATTTGAAAGCGACTTTTAATCTTTTTTGCCGTATATTACTTTACAGTTCATTTAAAATAGTTATTTTATAGTTTGTACATCACTTAAAACTTAATAGTTTTAATAATAACTTAATAGTCCATGATATATGAAGTTGCATATTAAAACTATACCTAAATTGCCGATTTTCTGCACATTATTTCAACCTAATTCAGATTCAATCAAATCAAAAATATAAGTTCAAACATATTTTATCCAATCCATTTTCCGCTGAGACCACAAGTTCATTTCTCTGCTTCAGACAACCCAGACCACCCCGCCTCCGACGCCGCTCCGGATACGCCCAAATCCGACCCAGAACCGGACCTCCCGGATGTGATTCCGGACAGCGGGGGTTCCCGCAAAAGTTCCCAGAAAAGCTCATCCTCTAGCGGGTCCGCCCGAGCCGACCAAACGTCCTCGCCCAAAAATGTGACCTCTGAACTGGACGCACTTTTGGGCGTGGGAAAAACAGATATTGAGGGTTAGTGGAGTTTTGTACATAGTTGAATCAGAGTAATAAGTACTCATTGGGCATTGGGTGATTCACAAAGCGCGTTTGTCCGTTCAACCGGCAAAATTACGAAATAATCACGCCACCAATAATGTACTAGATCCGATTGGTCCATCGATTGTTTCGAAATTTTGCCAGCTAGCTGAACGGAACGGACGTGCCGCTGTAACGTATGATTCGACCGTTAGACTGAGTGTAAAGTTAAACACCTTTTGTGAATCCCAACCATTATGTACTCTTGGATGAATTAATTTTGAATGCTCAAACGGTGGACTGCACGAAATCCTCTCAACTTTACCTAGTCTGAGCTGGATGCACTTTTGGGCGTGAGAGAAACAGATCATGAGGGTTAGTGGGCTTAATGGGATTAGTTTTGATACTCAGAACTTTTTTGGTCACTTTTTTGTGCTGTGGAAACTAAAGAAACTTAGCGCGAGTTCGGTGTCTACTTTTAATTGGGGAATTTTTGGTTCCTTTTATAGCTTTTTTTGCCAAAGGTATTTCTTTTTGTAGTGGAAGACAGTTTTTGTATTTTTAATTAAATTTGTTCTATTAACACAAAATGCTTGTACATAGATATTTTCACTCAGTTTTTGTTATCATATTAAAACTTAACATATCTTACACATTTTAAATTGAAATAATTTAAAAAACTTAAAATCAAACCCTTTTTCTCTTACTATTTTCGCTAACACAGAAACCCGACCGTTTTGACAGCGGAGAAAGTGTTTCTAAATTGAATAAAAAACGCCTACGATTGTCATTAGGCAGAGTGAACTTGGGTTTGTTTTAAAATTGACCCGCTGAGAATTTACAGAAACCTTTTTGGCGTGGCTTGGTTATTTTTGAGAAGCCTTGGCTGAGATTCACAAAAGGTGTTTAACTTTAGACTCGGTCTAAAACGTTCTTTTCGAATGAAATAGACATCAAAATGAAGGATTTTATGTGTATACCTATAGTTTATACGATCACGCGATTTACTTTGACTAAAGTCTGACCAAAAAAACTTAACCCTGAGACAAAAAGAAACACGCGATTTCATTACGAAAAGAGCGAACGGCAAGCATCAAGCAATACGGCAAGTAGTCACAAAAATGACGCCACCTGTTTTCTCGCAGAGTTCAGCAATTTCTGGTCAGACTTTAGGTTTAAGTTAAAATCCCTCTGTAAATCCGACCTTTGTGTTTTGGTTCATACTTGTTCGCAAGTCAAATAGGATTATAAGGATTTTATTAATTTGCTTTATTTATATAATCATTTCTTATTTGCCCATTTCCCCAAAACCGGGCGTTAGATTGAAGTTTTACCTAAAGTTTTGCTACGGAATCGAATTCACGCACAACCTTACTGAATCATCAGTCAAGCCACCACTGAGCCCATTTCATACTTGTCCTCGAGGACAAAAGGACAAGAACGATATTCTCGAAAGATTTTCACAAAAGAAATATTCTCAAAAGACAATATTCTCGGTCAGCTATTGTGCAGCACTGGTGCAGCGAAAAAACGTTTAAAAAAACGTTCAAAAAACGAAAAAATATAGTTTTTTATATGAATTGAACTTTACCATAAGTTTCTTCGTGAAAAATTGGGTCATTTGGTTCCGTAAATTTCTGCTTTAGGACAAGGATAAGGACAAGTGTGGACCGGGCTTTTATCCTAGAACTCAAAAACCTACACAACTCTTTAAACATATGTTTGCCTTATAATGTAACAAAAAATTGATGAAATTGGAATTTTAATTTTTGTGGTTCTTATGTTTTTCAGAGATGACAGAATCTGCTGATGTAATGGCATTGCAAAATCAGGACTCTCTGAAAATCGAGAATTTGATACTCAATTCAAATAAACCAGAGCAATCGAATCACACAGAAAATCATCATCAAATATCAAACCGATCAAATCACGTGGAAAATTCTACAGAAGAAGCGAAAAAGTCGCCGAGCGAAAAAGTCGCGAGTCGTCAGTCGTCTTTAGGCTCAATGTCGCGAAAAATTTCGCACGAAGCGGACTCAACAACGACAGGTGAGCGAAAAGTGTCAACGTCTTCGCTGGGAAGTGAGCGAAAAATTTCGGGGTCCTCACTAAGCGGGGGTTCCCACGAAAAGCCGAGTCACGTGACTTTTCGTCCGAAACTAGAAAGCCCGATTATTTCGCCTGATACGCCGATTTTGACGAAAACCCGCTCTATACATCGAATGTCGACTTCCACGGATGGAAACCTGTTACGAGCGGCCCACCCGGACCCTCCGACGGATTCGCCTCGACCTAAACCGACCCCGTTGCGAGCCCCTAGACCCCCCGCTAGGACCCCTCACCCCCAGAAATCGACCCGACCCAAGAGCCATAGCCCCTCTAGCCAGCGTTGGCCCTTTGTCCCTCAGGACCCCCCCAGAAATGACCACATGAGTAAACGCAAAATCGATATTCATCAAATTTTCGGCCTTTCAGAGGATACCATGAATAAGCGAGTGCGAATTGAGAGGTGGAAAGAAAAACAAAGGCAAGAAGAAGAAAAGAAACTAAGGGAAAAACTGGAAGCTAAGCGAAAACTAAATGAGCAAGCTTTCAAAGCTTGGCTCCGACGCAAAAATGAAGAGCGCAATCGCACCAAGAGTATGGAGCGCGAAGTAGAAGTAAGAAGTAAATGGCACACTTTTATTATTATTTATTAATTTATTATATATTAGTGTCGTCAAGAGTACATGATAGTGTCTCACTAATCGTCCGTAAGCCACGGTGCAGAAAAATTGTTGCAGGAGTGTAGTACCGTATCAAATTTGGCTCAGTTATCGCTGTTAGGCTAGATTCATACTTACAGACGTATGTCCGTACAGCCGGCAAAATTACGAAATAGGCACGCCACTAATAGTTTATAAGATCAGATCGTGACTTGATTTTTTTGTAGCTTTGCTGGCTGAATAGACATACAGCTGTAAGTATCAATCGACCCTTAGCAGGTGAGCTAAAGGCTATCATATGTATATTTATGTCCATACTTGATTTAGTGGCACGGGAAGATTTTTCGAAAAAACTGTGCATATTTTTTTCTATGAGTATGTGTATGTAAGGGAAAGGGTATGTGCGAATATATACATGATCAAAAAAATGGCGACTGCAGTTTTTTCGCATTAGCTTACGGACTTTAACTTCCGGACACGGACATGAACGGTCATGTACCTACTGTCACTGTAGAACTGTAACCGTTGCGATTTTGTAGTTTCTAGAAACACTTTGTAACAAAACACATATTCACAAACGAAAGACAAATTCATAGTTACGTAATATCAAGAGTACAATTTACTTAATTGACCACTTGTTAACAATAAGTTCATTCCCTAGAGTTAAAAGTAAAGGGTCGATTCATACTTACAGCCGTATGTCGTTCAGCCGCAAAATTACGAGAAACTCAACAACACATATGGCGTGATTTTTTCGAAATTGTACCGGCTGAACGGACATGCGGCTGTAAGTAGTAATCGACCCTTTCTTTACTTGTAATTCTAGAGTAGAAACTTATTGTTAAACCGTGACGATTTATTTTAACTTCTTTAGTCCGATATGCCATGCTAAATTTGAATAAAGCGAAAGAAAGTAAACCTAGTTGGTCATAGTCTTTATAGTTTGTGAATACCATCCAATTATGCACTAAATCACGTGTACTTTGCCACACACAGTTTAGTCATTCCCAGTGTTCAGTTAGTCTACAACATACTCGATACTTTTAAAATAAAAACCATAGCGTCAACCAAGACTATATCTCAGTCTTCTTCTATAAGAGTGAGTCAAAATTACCAAAAGTACATAATAGGGAACAGTATGACACTGTTCCCTATTCTAGCTAATTGGCCGTAACGATGCTCCGGCCGAAATACCCTTTTTACGCCTTAAGGGGGGGCTACCCAGGTCAAAAATCAAAGTTCTCCAATTTTGCTTATTTTCGCATATGTTACTCCCCCAAGCCACCGCAACCTCAGATAAGAACAATTAAGCTTGAAGGTGCACTTTTGGTTCGGTGCGTTCATCAGTGTATTTACATAGGCAAAAGTACGCAAAAAACTAAAAGTTGCGCTTAGTTGGACAGTTCTAACACAAACCACATCAAGCCAATCAGGCTGAAACTTGGCATAGTAGCAGCTCACATGTATGTGCAAAATCGTGTGATCCGGAATTTTTATATGTATTTTCAATTCTAAAATCGAGGGTGAAATGTGAAAAAAGGCCGTTTTTTGAGCCCACCAAATTTGAGTGATTTTACATTTGGCGTCACTGCTCAGGTCATGGGCAAAAATTTAAAAAAATGGATCATAGAGGTTGAGATATGACATTAGGCTGTCGAATCGTGTAAAAATCAGCTTCGTCAGTACTAACAATAATTTTGAGTAAAGGAACGTTTTGTAATTACAAAAAACTTTTTTGCGCCTATGATTTACACGTAAAATTGAATTCTTGGGCGCCCCTAGTAAAAAATTGGCAAAAGCATTGGTTCCAGTTTATTACTTCTGCGATGCGCCTTCCCTGGGGCTACATTGTGTGCAAATTTAAAGCGAATCGGAGAACCTAAAATTTTCACTTATACAGGTAGCCCCTGTCACGGATAAAAGTGTCGTCCCTAAAATTTGTCACCCCGGACACTTTTATCTAGTTAAAAGTGTCCCCCTTTGGATGAATGTGTGACCCCTATAGGACACTTTTATCTGGATAAAAGTGTCCCCCCGGACAGTTTTATCTGGATAAAATTTTCCCCCCGGACAGTTTTATCTGTATAAAAGTGTCCCCCACTACAAAATTGCCGATGATGGTTCAGGTTCAGCTTCTGGTTCAGGTTTGGGTTTAAATTATGGTTCAGGTGCGACTTCTGGTTCAAGTACAAGTTCTGGTTTAGATGCGACTTCTGGTTCAGGCTCAAGTTCTGGTTCAGTTTCAGGATGCACACATAATAAACTGAAGTTGCACCTGAATAAAAAGTTAAACCTAAACCTGAACCAGAAGCTGAACCTGAACCATTAACGGCAATTTTAGTGGGGGGACACTGTTATCCGAATAAAACTGTCCGGGGGGACACTTTTATCCAGATAAAACTGTCCGGGGGGACACTTTTATACAGATAAAACTGTCCGGGGGGAAAATTTTATCCAAATAAAACTGTCCTGGGGGACACTTTAATTCAGATAAAAGTGTCCGGGAGGGGGGACACATTTATCCAAAGGGGGACACTTTTATCTAGATAATAGTGTCCGGGGGGACACTTTTATCCAGATAAGTGTCCGGGGGGACACTTTTAACTAGATAAAAGTGTCCGGGGGGACAAACTTTAGGGGGGACACTTTTATCCGTCACACCCCCCCCCGTTAATTCCAGGGGGCGACCCCCCTCGTTTCAGCAGGTCACAAGCATGTACTCTGTGGTGAGCTTGTGGTATGCTGAAACGAGGGGGGTACCGCCCCTGAAATCAAGTTGTAAAACGGCTATTTCGGCCGGAGCATCGTTCCGCCCGATTAGCTAGAATAGGGAGGAGTGTCATACTCTTCCATATTACATAGGTACTCTTGCTGTTACATATAGGTACTCTGTACTTTTAGCAATAGTTTGAATGCCTGGACGTCGTTTCAGAAACTTCACATCCTATGTGTCACATAAAGTCTTACATATCGTTATAGTCGTTTCAGAAGCTTCACGTAAGTTATCTATCAGCCCATGTTCTCCCATAAATTCAATCTATGCTGAGTGTGTAGTTTCAGGCGCGGGCTCAAAAAGAGGCGGACGAACGCGCAGTGCGCCTGAAAGAGGCCGAGTCCGCGTTCCGGGCCTGGCTGGACAAGAAGCGACAGGAGGGATCACGACTGCGAAGCCACAGCGGACAGGAAACCACACCAATGCTCAACTCTGAACAGGTCAGGGGGGACAAGGGGTATCTTTATCTTAAAGTGGGTGATCGGAGAAAAACAAGATGCCTAATCCTTAGCTCGATTCATACCTACTTACAGCCGTATGTCCGTATAGCCGGCAAAAAATACGAAATAGTCACGCCACTATTAGTGTATAAGATCAGATTGTGGCGTGATTATTTCGTAATTCTACCGGATGAACGGCACACAGCTGTAAGTATGAATCGACCGTAAGCCTGAAGCCTAATATAAGAGCAAATCAGGCAAACCTGAAAATGTGCAACCGTCACAACTGTCATACAACCGGTGCAAAATATCTTCCGATCAGCCACTTTGACCCTTTGATGCGCACTGTGAACCTCAGGTACCCAACGTGGTGGATGCCCAATCTGGGGCTATAAAGCTCAGCTAGCTTATTCTAGTCAACTGATTTTCGAATTGTTTTTTCAGAAATAGCACATCTTTGCGTTTAGTCGCCCAATTTTAGTCCGGCTGCCACACAACAAAACCTATGCTTGATTAAGCAGTGTGAAAATTTGATTTTTTTCCACGCAAAAGTAGTGTTTTCTTTATAGCCTCATTATGATATGGGATCGCAACTCTGGCAGTCAACTTTTTCTGCATCAGATACAGCGAATAAGCACTTGCGTGTACTTAAAGTTATCAAATTAATTTTATTAAAAATTTTAGATAAAAATTTTAAATTTCATAAAAAAAATTTTACATTTATTTAAAATGACTTGAAAAGTTGATACTAAAAATAAATAGCATAGGAAAAGCTTAGCATAGGAAAAGCTTCGCATATATGTACACTGAAATTTTTCTGGCCAGTAAGCCAGACAGTCTTATGTAACCTGGCAGACTCTCCCCCAATTGTTAGCATCTATTAGAAATAGGGGATACTTCACACACAAAGTTCACAAAGATAACTTTTTTCCAGATTTGAAAGTAATTTGCCTTTTGTTTGAGTTACTTAGGTAAGTTTGGAAATAACAAAGTGAAAAAAGTATTTTTAATTACATATTTGTTCCTGTCGTTTTCAAATCTCGTTCCGACCCCCCTTTTCTATGTTTGCATCTAAATTTTATCGAGTTTCAATTAGCGTCGGATGATATAAAACTTTTCCTAGCGAGGCCAGCAAGCTTGGCGTCGGGTGATATAATCGGGACGCGTCGGATGATGTCACCCGACGCGTCGGATGATGTCACCCGACGCGTCGGATGATGCAATCCGACGCGTCGGGTGATGTCATCCGACGCGTCGGGTGATGTCATCCGACGCGTCTGGCGTCGGAATTCGGACGCCAAGAGGCATTTTCATTTGAAACTGTATGATAGGCGCGCGGTTGCTGTGTTAATACTCTAGGGTGAGGTACATATTATGCCTTAGCGATGGCGCAAAATTTGCACAAACTTTCAACTTTGAGCGCTTATAACTAAAAAACGGTGCGTCCTAGACCCTTAATCAACTGATAATGTTTTTTTCGCCATTAAATGCTCTATCGAATGGTGGTTTTGCGAGCTCTCTATGACGCACGTAGCTTGAGCAATGGCCAAAAAACTAGAAGATGTCAAAGTCTGGCTGCCTAGAGGGAGAACCTCTGGGCGTCAAAGGGTTAAAAATTTCTAAAAAAGCAAATAATAGGGCCCGTAGGTATTTTATCATGTCAGTTTAGGGAGAAAGTAGCCAGCTCAAAATCCTATAAGTGCCTGTAGGTATATTTTTGGCAAAAAGATTCTGCATATAAGAAGTACATTGGCCAGAGGCCATCGGCAACCTGTTTTGTCACCTAATATGCATTTGTTTATTTTGTCAAATTCTGACTTCAGAAAACATAAAGGTTTAAGTCTATAAGAAATTGCAAGTTATTTACGCAATTTGTTTTGCTGTTAAACAGATCTCAGCTTTTTTTGGTGTTAACAGATAGGTACCTAGTTAAAAAAGAAGTCAGCTTCCGTTTAAATTTTAATATATACAACACAATATGTGACAATGATACATCGCCAAAACGATACAGATATAAAAAGCGCACAATACCACATAATATTACAAAAAATACAAATTGCAAAAATATGTTCAAACCTGTTTCAAATCAAATAGATTCTTCAACTATGCCGCTATATTTATTAAACAAACATTTTTCTAAAATAATATGTAAAGAAATTAGTGGAATATTACCTACCAAAAACCTTCACTAGTAAACGTTTTTGAATAAAAAACAGTTTTTTGACACAGTTTCTCTACGAAAAATAACCGTTCACGTTGAAAGTAAGGAAAGTGCTATTCCCATTTTCATGATTTGTAACTGATCTGACAGTATAAATCTCAATTGTTCTCGAAATTTTGCTTAACTGATCGGACATACGGTGCAAGTATGAAATGACTTTCAATTTTAACGATTTACGAATCAAACATAACAACACAAACAAGCAATTAACAGTATAAACACACAATGGCCAGATATTCACAACACGTGTTCCGATTAGATTCAGTCTAACTAATTCTAATTACTAATCTTAATATATACTTAGTAATTAATAATAATTTGAATTACTACACTAACCTCAGTATAAATCATAACTCCGATCTATATATAATATACAATATATATATATATATATATATATATATATATATATATATATATATATACGATCACTTGCTATATATCAAAACCAAATGCGTTCAAATTAGCCTTCCATGTTTCCGTTTCAGAAGCATTGCACTGATCGTATCTCAGAGTAAACCTAGCGGACTAATGTTTCACAGACTGACATATTCCAGGGGTCAATCATACTAAAACCCGGATCATCAATACTTGTCCTTAAGGACATAAGGACAGGGACGAATTTTGATGCTACTGTAAAAAATTGACCAAAAGATTACGGCTACTTTTTCGCATACGCACTAGTATAGACTGCCACACAGTTGATGGTTTAATACTTTGCCAAACAGTTTTTTTCGGCATTATTTCAGGACAAAATGATAGGAACAGGGACAAGGACAAGGACGAGTATAAACTAAAAAGGCTGGGACCAACAAGGTTTAACACCTTTTGTACAACCCAACCAATCAATAAATCAATACAAGACAATAAGAGAGCAGATTGATTAGCAAGCACTCATGCAGGCAAAAAGGGTGGGATGCAGAGTGGCTGAGGGAAGACAGCCCGTGCCCCAACATTGGATGCAGGCTCCGTTCAGGCAAAAGTAACTTGTACCTAAAACAAAAAAGCTCGTACTGCGGCAAAATCTTCAATGAGTAGCAAGCCTTACTGATCCGAGGTCAGCTAAAACCTGCTGTGCAGCAATATCTTATCAGCTGTCTGTCTACTATCTAGGTAGTCCACAATTAGACACAGCTAACAAACATTGAATTCTAGAAACGTGCAACTATAATTTACCTACGACTTATTTCCAAGTTTAGTGCATACCTTATCTTTCCAATCAGAAAATTATATGTCTTATTTAGTTATTTACATGCTTTGAACAACGTTTAGTTGCTCAAACTCAAACTTTAGAAACAGCAAACACACTTGTTCCGGGAGGCGGCGGTACCGGACTCCACTGCACCGTTTGCTGAACCTGTTGTTGTTGTTGTTGTTGTTGTTGTTGTTGTTGTTGTTGTTGCTGTTGTTGTTGCTGCTGCTGTTGTTGTTGTGGCTGCTGCTGTTGTTGCTGTTGTTGTTGTTGTTGTTGCTGCTACTGTTGCGGTTCTTGTTGCTGTACTTGCTGCAGTTGTTGTTGTTGCTGTTGCATTTGCTGCGTCTGTTGACTGACGGACTGAGCCTGTGTCTGAGTTTGTGGGAACATTTGGGGCTGATTCTGAACCGTGGGTGGGAAGAGTCTAGGTCTGGCTGGTTGGACAGTTTGAACGCGACCACGAAATCTATTTCTAAACCTGGATATAGATCCTGGCGGCAGCACGACCAGTAGAACATTAGCAGTTGACCCCGTTTGACCCCTGCTAGACCCGGCTCGACCTCGACCCCGAGCGGTTCCGGTTCTACTCCTACCGGTTCCGGTTCGACCCGGTGGTGGTGCCGGGCTGCTAAACGGTGCCGGAGGCTTAGCAGTGGGTGCGACCACTTTGGCTTTACCCGGAACCGGTTTAGCTTCACCGGCCGGTTTCGGTTTCGTTTCTCCCGCCGGTTTCGGTTTGACTTCTCCGGCCGGTTCAGGGGCTGCCGTTGTCGCTGCTGCGGCTTTTTCTTCGGCTGAAATAGAGAAAATGAAAAACTACTGAAAGGAAAGAAATATAGAAAATTTAAAATCTTAACTATGAAACATTTAATTATTTTATATATTCCTGGCTTTGTAACTGCGTGGTTAGAGCTAATACCGGCAGAAACGACGTTTTTTAATGTATCACCAACTGGAACAGTCAATACCCTAGCTTTGTAATTTCGAATCTCTTGACAGCCGTTCTTTTGTATCTAATTTTATTTTCATTTTTTAGCCCAGTAACTTATTAACTAAATTATGTGGAGGTGTGGCTGTCCTCCTCAACAAACTTTATTAATTCTATTTGAAATAGATATTTCGCCTTGACTTTACCAAAAAGCATATACAGCACAGCTAGCGGCCTGTGTTTTCATAAAAAGTTGTTCTTTTAATAACAAATTGATAAAAATATCCTTAATTTCCACGAAACATTCATCAGAGACAGTTCTTTTAATTGTTTTTCCTGTGACATGTTAATCAAAACCACGTATCGTTAAACTGTAGGCTAGTTTTTGTCATAATAGATTTATTAGGTGATTTTTAAAATAACAGATTTATTAGGTGATTTTTAAAGTTAACCCGCATGTTTATTTAGAGTGAGGTTTTACAATGGGTTTTTTGCATAGGGTTTCGGTACAACTTTTGATACCGGTAAGAATCCTGTTTGACAACTTAATTTATCTTACGTCATTTATGCATTGGAAAACAATGCCAAAAAAGTATTAAAGCTTGCGACAGACCTTTTTGAAACTAAATCCCATCTATAAAAACAGCTCCTAAGGGCATGAACGAAAATAGATTATTTTTTATTACATATATATGCATTTTTCACATTGTCAAGGAATATGTATGACATATTCATATAATGTATGACATTTTTTTGAGAAAATTTTACAAAATTTTGCAAAATTCAGGGTATTTTTGGGGGGAGAGGGTTCCCAAAATGTGGCCAGAGAGGCCCCTCATTTGGCTCCGTTACAAGTAAATGGTTGTTGATAGGCATTTTTTGACAGAAACACTGTTTTTCAAGTTCTTTTTTGTCAGTTTTTGCGTTAAAACAAAATAACAGTTCATTTCAACACAATTTTAAAAATAAGAAAATCATTCCATACGCGAAATTGTTCTGTCTTCAATGCTAAATATTATAACGCTCCTCTACATGATGTGAGATCCTATGGCGTATATATATATATATATATATATATATATATATATAACTTTGTTCAATCCAATCAAAAGCACATGTTTTTAGTATCAAATGAAAGCTACAGAACTGAACTTTAATGTGGTGCTAATTATTTTAACTAATATTGAACTAAAATTGCTGAAAAATGACTGTAAACCTGACAAATATTGAAAAATTTAGTATCAAATTTTGAAATTTTATTACTTTCACAGACTGCGCGAGGTCACAGCGCGTCTATTGATGCAAAATTTGTCAGATTTGATTGAGTATTTGCTGAGTTACAGCGAATAAAACGGGCCAAAAATGACGTTTTCAATGGAAAAATCAAAAATAAAAAAATCGATAATTTTTGACAGGTGCATGCTATAGTTATGTTTTATATATCGTTAGACGCAGAATGGAATGGGCTATCGAATGATATATAATACATTAGGTTTCCTGTAATTAGGCGGAAAAAATCGATTTTATTTGAATTAAAAATTTTGACTCAAAATTTTTTCAAATATTTCAAATTCGTCAAAATCTCCATCAAAAATGCTTTCGAATGATATATACATTATGGGGGTTACTTCAAACGACTGAGCTGCTATGAAGCAATGAAGTTCCGTACATACACTTTTTGGTCAGACTATAGTATCAACGCTTATACATACACTGTATACCTACATAGTGACTATACATAAGAAATTAAACCTTTCCGGAACGACACAGCAGAAGATGCCGAGATACGGTTGTTTTTTGCGCGGCCGCCTCAGCGGCCGTGCATACTAAATTCAGTTAATGCACTGTAACTGAAAATGCATGTAAATCATGCACAGTTTCAGTGCATCACTGAAGCCAGCAGAATTACCGCTGGCTCATGCGCGTGTTGTATACAGCACGCAGCGCGCACGTTGTCTACGTGTGTGTGTGTGTGTACCAAGTTGTTGTGTGTGCGTGTGCGTGTGTGTTACACATACTGTGTTAACGACAATGGCTGCTTGTCACTTGACAGTCGATAGTATCTATCTACAAAATCGATGTTGACATTCGTCACTTTCTTTACATGTCACACGTACATAAGTAGAACTACTTACGTGTGAATACAGTGGTAGGTAGGTATAGTGAATTGAACAACCTCAACGAGAATTGTGTTCTCGTTAACTAATACGTGCATATTCAGGTGATTTTTTCTTGGCGCGATCTAGCAGAAAGGGTGGTACAATAATATGCTTTTAATTTGCGTTTTTCCAAATTTCCACTGCCTAAAATTTCATAGTGTTTTTTCAGAGGTAAAGTCTCAAATTGTATATTATATATGTACATACACATGCGTAAAACGTAATCGTCGAACAGAATGCAGTACTGCCTAATTTCCGAAGTGCTTTCATACAAACAGACTCGAATATACCTGAGAGTGTATGACAAAGAAACTTTGCTGCGTGCCGCGCCTAATTTTACCGATACGGTAAAATAATACTTAGTGTCGTCATGTGAAAAGAATTACGCTCGTTAACAAAAGTGCTTGTTTTACTCTGACTTTAAACAGAGAATCTTTATGACAAAATCAGGCCCCGCCTTGAATACAACCCCCGTTTGGACCTTCACGGAACAATGAAACCCTCCGGGGCTTTATTCGAGGTAATACGATACCTTCTCGTTTCTTGAAACAATAAGTATCGCAATATATTTCATCCGAGAACGTCAGACTTCCGCCACAATCTTCCTCTTCGCAGGCGTCACATATATCGGAGCCCGGGGGACAGAACCAACCACGGTGGACACTCTCTGAAAAAAAGAGATGCATAGAAATTGTTTGAGATTCAATGCAACTTCTGCTGACACATTTAAAGTTATCTGGAAGTTCTGCTGGTCTAGCATATTTAGGGTAGATTTCACAAAGGTGGCTTTACGGGTATACATTTTCATGATTTGCACATAATTTCATTACGAAATATCGTCTGATTCGTTACGAGTTTCGTAGATTTTTAGCAGAAAATGGCACTTGCAACACAAAGCAAAAGCTACAAATAGCACACGTGAAGAGTATTCCTGGTGAAGCAATGGCGTGCCACTTTGGTCGATTCATACTTACAGCCGTATGTCCGTTCAGCCGGCAAAATACACACGAATAACGCCACCAGCTGCAGCTACATATTTTATCAAGAGTACATAATAGGGAAGAGTAGGACACTCTTCCCTGGCCTATCTTAGCTAACCGGCCGGAACGATGCTCCGGCCGAAATAGTCGTTTTACGCCTTGATTCCAGGGGACGCCCTTCATAGTACATACCTGATGATTAACTGTTCTTAGCTGATGATTAATGCTTAAGCTGATGCCCATGTATAATTTCAATTGGCACAGTGTACATCTGCACATTGTTTACATTGCTACTTTAAACGAATTATGCTATTATTGCTATCCGTCTATACTAAAATTTTTGTAAAATTGAACTCCGACATGGTAGTTTTTTTAGTTTTCGCGGGTCGAAAAAAATTTTTCGACCCACGCAGCCTGAAGTGGGTACTGGGTACCTGTGGGTCGACTCATAGCTCAAATTTCCCGACCCAACCCAAACCAACCCTTGGGTACCCACAACCCGCGTCTACCCCTGCCCCCCCTCCCCCCTCAAATCCGGGAAGTGTCTTAATTTCAGGGGGGAGTACCCCCCTCGTTTCAGCAGACCACTAGCATTCTTTCTGTGGTTAGCCAGGATAGGAAAGAGTGTCATACTCTTCCCTATTATATACTCTTGATTTTATACATTAGGTAGCGACGCGGGACTGTTTGGTAATCTTGCCAGCAGAACAGACTCCCCCACATTTTTTCATTTACCTGGTCTAACTGGTCTTGGTGGGGCAGGAATATCCCCCTTAGTGGGTCCCCCCGGCCTGGGTGCCCCCCTCGCCCCACTGTTGACCGTAAGGCAGTAGGAGTCGCACTGAAAATCGTCGGAAAAAGTCAGACCGCCCCCACACTCATCTTCAGTGCACGCCCTACAGCCCCCACCCACACACTGATAGCCGTGCGACACTGCATCTAAAAACACCTGACGTGATGAACTACAGAAACGGTTATGGTCTACAAAATGGTGCGGATAGACTACGCAGTATGTAAAGATACATTTCATGATGTTAAAGTTGGCTTCAAAACTAAACGGATTCACATCTTGATAATCTATACTCAGTCTACATGTATGAACTACAGATATTATGGTATAGGCTACAACATGGACTACAATGTTTTCAAAGAAATTAAGGTGGCGCTTTGAGAATCTGTTTTTTGACGAATTATTTTTTCTGAAGCAAAATTGACGTATAGGTAGTTCTTGTACAAAAGTTAACTGCATTATTAAGGCCGGTTCACACGAGGCAACGCGCAGGCAACCCGATTTTTAGGCAATCTCAAGGCAACGCGCGTTGCTTGGTAATTGCTTGCAAAAATACGTTCACATTTTCAAGCAACCGATCACCAAGCAACCAGCAAGCGACAGCCAATCAAATTTTTGCCCGCCTAAATTTCAAACTGGCGGTTGTTCTATGCGTTTTGTGTTAAATGGATGTCTTATTACTTTTTGGTGCATAAATATGTTTTGACTGTCAACAGAGGTCCCAGTTCGAAAAAAATGGCTTCAGATTGGCTTTTGAGAGGACATAATAGTCCAAACAATATTCAATGCTCAATGTAAACTTGAGTAACCGTTTTTAGTTTTCCTGAGTTATGCTCATTGTATAGTATGGCATAGAAGCACAACATAACGAAAAAATTATTAAAAGTGAACGCTCAGTTGAAAAAACAAAAACTAGTTTTCAAGGCACCGTGGGAAAACAATCTCTATCGAGAATGCTAAAATCTGATTGGCTGTTGCCTGCACGTTGCCTGAAAAAGTCGCGCACATCGCGACTGAAAAATGTTGGTTGCCTGCACATTGCCTGCACGTTCACACGAGGCGATTTTCAAGCAACGCGCGTTGCTTGCGCGTTGTCTGGTGGTTGGTTGCTTGAAAATCGCCTGCAAATTGCCTCGTGTGAACCGGCCTTTAGAGTTGAGACATGAAATTTGGACACCATAAAGAAAAAAGCCAAAGAAGCTGCCTATGTTTCATTTTTTTAACAAATGGACTTTGAAGGGAGACATTTCTTGTTAAAATTGCATAAAAAGTTAAAAACCGTTATAACTCTAGAACGAAATTTAAAAACCAAAACTTTAGCATCCAACACGTTTAAAAACCTTTCAAACGAGCTATAAATTGTCAAAATTTATACAGTTTGAACTATGTGTGCCCTGTGAAGTGTGAATAGCGTTTTCACGAATCACGTGACAGACACAAAAAATGAATTGAGACAAATCCTTTTGCAAAAATGCTCAATTTGATACCGCGCACCTTAATAAGTTGCAATATAACCATGAAAGTAAGAAAATAAAATTTTTGAAGTATATACGTGCTATTTCTCGGAGCGCCATCTTAAGTCACAAGTTTGCGTTACGATGTTAAAGTTGGCCTCAGAGTTTGAGTACAGTAGTTGACATAAAGTTTCAGTAAGTAGTTGCCGTTTTGAGTCTCATTAGATCTTGCTCAAGGGCAATGGTCTATGACGACTGTAATCCATCATGGCTGTAGAGTGTAGAGTATTGTAGCATTTCATGTAATTTATAAAATTCACAAATTATCGACCACAAATGAAACTCCTTTTTGAAAACTGAACTCTGCCAATTCAACAAATCGAAATAATGCCATTCTCAATATCCCACATTTATTCAACGTTAGCACATTTTACGCCCCAAAAGCAACCGTTTGCAGTCTTTAGCTCAGTAGCTATATCCAAGCTTACAGGGGTCCGGGGGCTTTCCCTGTCGTCCTGTAGAGGGGTCAGCTTTCGTGGGTCGCAGTAGCAGACCGGTAGCCCCTGGGGACCCCCCTCCGCTGTTCACATTCACACAATAGGAGTCGCACTGGTTGAAATCGGAAAAAGTGAGACCTGCACCGCACTGATTTTCGTCGCATGGTTCACAAGCACCTCCCCGACACCGATAGCCGTGCGAAAAAGCCGCTGGAACAATATTAGCTATCTAATTTGCATACTGACAGGCGACAGTTCATGTCTAAAGTCTGACCAGAAAGTGCTGAACCCTGAGATAAGACAGGTGGCGTGATTTTTGTGACTACTCGCTGTACTCTTGCTCGCAATTCGTTCTTTTCGGAATGAAATCGCGTGCTACTTTTTGTCTCAGGGTCCAGTATTTTCGGACAGACTTCAGTACGTCTGCTGTCAAGCACTCGTAGCTGAAATCAAGTACGATCAGAAAGTGTTGAATCCTGAGACAAAACAGGTGGTGTGGTTTTTTTGACTGCTCATCACTGTACTCTTGATGCTTGCAATTCGTTCGTTTCGTAATGAAATCACATGTTTTGTCTCAGTGTTCAACACTTTCAATGTTCAACGTGTATGGGTCGATTCATGCTTACAGCCTATCAGTTCAGCCGACAATATTATGAAACAAAGCATGATTTACACGCAATTTTAGTGTCGGTGAATCCTGTAAGCATGCCCATTGAAGTGGCCGTGTAAAAAATTGCGCAAGCCATCATGTAATAACACAGCCTAATCTGGTGCGTGATGTTTTCGTAATTTTGCCGGCTGAACGGACATACGGCTATAAGTGCGTATGGACTTGTCTGTAGCATGCAAATCATACATCTAGCGTGAGAATACTCCAATGCTGAAAGCCAACAGTGTTGAGTGTACCCCTGTTTTTCTAAAAATAAAGAAATGAAGCTACCCGGAATCGAACACGAGCCGCTCGCGTCGACGTGGAGAATGCTAAACACTAAACCACAGCCCCCAAATCCTGTAGGCACTCATTAATATACTTACGACATTGATACACACATTTTTAGCTAAAAAACTTAGCGAGGCTTTGCGCTTGCGTTGCAAATTAATGCGCCATATTGCTCAAGCACCCAATGGGCCCTCTTTGCCAATTATTGGCACATAGGTGGATTAGATTAAAAAGTGTTTGCTGAATAAGATATATATGTGAAAGTTGATTTTTAGTCACAACATTCAGCAAAATGAAGGCAGAAGTTTTCGAATTTCCGAAGTTTCCCTTTCCATTTCGACTTCCTGTAGCTTTTTGTCGTGGTCATAACCAAATAAATTTTAATCTAATCCCATACAAAATTGCATATATACAACACATAATATGCAACATATAAATAAAAATATTTACAACAAAACCATATAAACTACAAATACATATAACAAACATACAACACCAAAAAGCAACGAACAACAAACAAACATATAATTTTGCCCACCCAAACAAAGTGAGACCCACCTTTATTTATGGGTTTGCTCGGTGGAGGGGGCGGTTGCTTTCGGCTCGGCCCTCCCCCATTGGGGTCTCCGCTCCCCCCGCCCCCCGGTCCCCCCCTGGGGTCCCCCTTGGCCGCTATATTGAGACAGTAGGACTGGCACATTGTCTCGTCCGAGAAGGCGATACCGCTACACTCGTCTTGGTCGCAGACATCACAGAAACCATCGACGCACTCGTAGGCTGTTGACGCAAGGGACGCTGAAAACCATATTTAATTGCGGGATTAAAAGAGCTATTTTTAGTCCGACTTGATCCCGGTTCATACTCGTCCTTGTGCTTGTCCCTATCGTTTTGTCCCTAAGCGGTGTCAAGAAAATTTTGCGGCCAACGGAGCCAATTTTTGCAGAAAGACAGTGGGGCTAAAGTCTAAGCTAACATTAGCCGAAACGATGCTGTAGATGCCTCACACCAACTGGCCGAAAATTGGCCCTGTCCTTATGTCCTTTTGACTGCCCTTGATCCGTCGTGGAACTTTGACCCAAGCCAAGCCCAACGAAATATTAACCTTTGTTTTATAAAAATTTTGGTCATAAATTTGACAGACATGGCCATATTATAGAAATTTTGCTTGCTCTAATTTGCGTATAATTTTGCTTGGCCTTGTACCAAAATCGAAAATCTAGGGGGTCCCGAACCCACTACCCAGCCTCGTGTTAAACTTGTGTTTGTACTTGGCTTGAAGGACACAGGGACAGGGACAAGGACAAATTTCGTTCAGCTGCTGTGAAAAATTGACTAAAACACTTTGGCTAAACTTGCGCATACGATCTCAAGTGATCCAAAACTTCATATAATCGTGCCAAAACTTGGCTTATTTGGCCAGGTCTTATTTGTATAGTTGCGTAAGGACAAAACGATAGGGACAAGGACAGTATAAACCGTAACTAGACGACAATAATTACCATTAAACACTTAGCGCGCTGCAATTTCGGTCTTATGGGCTTAACCATAAAGGAATAATTCGACTTCTGCCTAATTCGTATACCATATCTTACTGTATTTAATAAATTTAATGCAATAAATTATAATAAATTAGTAAAGCTACCCTTTTTATTAACTTACGTTTAAATAATAAAGCTGTAAAAACCACTAACAGTAAACAGATAAAATCTAAAGTTGAAATCATCGTCAAAGTTTCGAAACTTAGCCCAACAGATGAATACTAAAAGTTTCAATTACAGAATTAAGACAATTAAATGATAGTTTAGCTTGGGGGTACAAACTTTACATAGGGTTAATAATAATAAACTAGTTTTAGTAAAGTGTCGTGGGCGGATGGTTATAAAAACAATTTCAATAAATGTTTTAAAAACGGATTTTTTTATTTTACCTGCATCAATGAATTTAATCATCTTCTTTTACGCTTTGTTGCGACAATACATTACGATAATATATTTATATAATTCGAAAGTGTAACATTGTTTCTTAATTAGCGATTAGTTAATTTTTATTTGTTATTTTATTTATTTCTGTTTCAGAAACCTAATCCGGACGGACGACCGCCTTTTTATCCCCCGGGGTAGGTTTAAGGGTCGATTCATATTTACAGCCGTATGTCCGTTCAGCCGGCCAAATTACGGACTAATCGTGCCAGAATTTGAGGATTACCTGATTAGTTCGCAAATTTGACGGTTGAACGGAACAACGTATATACGGCTGTAAGTATACATCGACCCTTTAAAAAATGTATTCACCATTTATTGCCGACAATTGAACTGCCCTTGGCGTAATTTTGAATTTTTAGCTTTCCGTTTTTGGTTGTGCGAAGATACAAATTCGTTTCACGAAGAAAAAATATTCATTAAAAATTGAAACTGAAAAATATTGAGAAAGTTTTTTGAAGCGCGTATGTTTTAGGTCAAAGAGAGTTTTCAAGGTCCCAACAACCATTAACCATTTTTTATATTTGTATTTTTTTATTTTTTATCTCCGTTAGCGCATTCTACATAATATAGTTATTTCACACTTATTTAGTTTCTCTCATAAATTATGTATTTACTGTCAGTTAAGCGTGAAAATTTACGCAGTGTTATTTTACTTGCGTTATGTTGTTTAGTTGAATCATTAATTTACAATTTACAGTAATAGTCACATCCTGCCACACTGTTGAAAGTCATTGACAAGTGTCAGAAACTTTTGCGACTTTTTCAAAACAGTTCAATTAACAGAATACGTAAATTAATTGAAGCGGTTGTACAAAATTACAATTACAATGACTACAGTGTCAGGGTCGATTCATACTTACATCCGTATATCCGTTCATCCGTCAAAATTCGCAAACATCACACCACCTACTCAATACATCAAGTGCAGCTTGTGGGATGATGGTTTCAGCAGTTTTGCCGACTGGGGCCAATCGCAGACTTACTTTTTTTATTTTTTTATTAATTAAATTTAATTTTACATTTTGATTGAAAACGTTAGCGGCATGCATCCGTTAAAAAACATTAAAAAACAGCACTCACTGTGAGAGCGTCATCTGAGACATCGGAGGGGATGATCCTGGTTTTGTTTTTTACCGGCGCCAGCCATAAAAATTTAAAGTTAGCACTCAGGATTCTTAATCCTGTGATCCGAGTTCAAATCTCGGTGAGACTTACTTTTTAAAAAGCACAAATATTTTTTACTTAAAAAATTTGTTTACAATTCACTTTTTTGTCGTCATTTGAAAGACTTTGGAGCTAATCAGCAATCAGCTTTGCAGAAATGGTATTTAAACTCATTTCATCCACAAAAAGCGGCCGCGTTTAATATTTCCTCTGGAATATATTATATTGACACTCAGGTGTTACAAAGTAACAGCTCCTCAGTCCTCACTCAGCAGAAGAGCTTGTTCGATTTATAACTCATTTTGGTGCACAATTTTTCGGGCATCAGAGGGGGGTGGGGGGTTGAGCGGGTAGGTTTTACCCCCTACCCCACTGTGTGCATCGGCAAAAAAGGTGGGGTTCTGGGGCTGGTGAACCTTCGGGAAGGGACGGGTGCGAAGCGAAGCAACTTTATGGACGTTTTTCCTTCGTAAGCCACCGATGTTTTATGGTCCTAAACTCGTGAGCAACTTTCATGACATCCTAGAGTGGGGGGGGGGTGAAGCACCCGTCAAATATGGTGAATATGCTCGGGGAGGTATTTTTTTTATTGGGGGGGCTAGAACACTCCCATCCTATTGCTCACTAGGTATTATGCCGTCATCCCACAAACTCCATGCTAGTCTACTGTGACTAATAATAAAAATTACTGAACCCTGAATCAAAACATACGACACACAAACAACACACATACGGCTGGTTACTGTTCACAATCCAACCCATTTAATCCTCTCTATTCTAATCCATTTAATCTCCTTATTTCAGGATGTACCATTCGTCTCCGCCTTACCGGACCGTGCTGCCCCGCCTCACCCATCTGCGTGCTATCTCGCCCAAGCCACGGGCAAAGTCCATGCCGCTGATTAACAAGCAACACCAATGACTACAGTCGTGTGTCCGTTCAGCCGGCAAAATTACGAAATAATCACGCCACTACTGGTGTATATGATCGAATTGTGGCGGTGTATAGGCGCCTGTTGCTCAACTTTACGAGTAGTCTTACGATTGTAACTACAAGTCTTACGATTGTAACAATTGTGAGTACAAAATCTGGCTATTAATTTATTTATATGATGAAGATGAATTCGTAACGAATCATCTGATTTCGCACTTACCATATAATTGTTACAATTGTAAGACTTGCAGAACTGAGCAACTGCAACAGGCCCCTGATTGTGGCGTGATTATTTCGTAATTTTGCCGGCTGAACGGGACATACGGTGATGGATCGACCCTACTGGTCGATTCATGCCTAGAGTTGAGTGTGCCGTTGCTAGAGGATACCAGACCATAGGTTTTCAGATCAATTGCAAAATGATAAGGGCTCAGAGTTGATAATAAGTATTAATTTTGTTGTCTGCTTGTTTTAAATTCAGTAACTGTACCGGCTAATCGCACATGCGGCTGTAAGTATGAATTGACCCAAGGGGGACACTATTTTGGCATGAGTTTTGGCAAAACAAATTCAATTCGAACGTTTAATGAATTTGTGCAATGGGGCCTGCGTTATGAAGTTTTTGCCAAAATGGATTGAATTTTTCATATTTTATGCGTAAAACAGCAAAATGTTCCTTCCAATGAATTTTATACACCTCAAATTAGCACTTTAAGAAACTCAATCCATTTTGAAAAATCATAGTTCAGTTATGGTAAACC
>JASANF010009281.1:0-29289 GCA_030248245.1 Trissonchulus sp. WLG1_4
CCCATGTATCACGACTTTTACTAGCCACCGAAGATAGAGATAGCGGCTAGCTTGTATTTCACCCCTCGTTACCTTGACAGACTAGTTTTGCACCTTTATACCTCCCTCACATAAAATTAGCGGCAAGACTTTATTTTCACCCCTCGTTATCCTGATAGCCTATCTTTAAATCTTTACACCCCCTCGGAAAGAATTAGCGGCACCTTCATTTACACCCCTTAAGATCTAGACAGGCGTGGGGGGTTCCAGAAGGCATCCTCACCCCCCCAGACAGGTGCTTCACCCCTCCCCCCGCCCTGCTGCTGACTGCAAAGGGCCTGTGTACGTCTGTCGTACGTGTGATAAAGTACTTATAAAAAACATGTCTAATACATCGATAGGTTACTTTAAAATTCAACAAATCACCCGGCGACCCGACCGAGGCTGTCTACTTGGCTACTAATCTGCCAAAGCCCGCGCTGTCAATCGGCTATTAGCGCTATAGCCGCGTTTTGACTAGGAATAGCCGGTATAGCCGGGCTATAGCTCGGCTATAGCCATTTCACAGAATTGATGAGCCCGCGCTGTCAATCGGCTATTAGCGCTATAGCCGCGTTTTGACTAGGAATAGCCGGTATAGCCGGGCTATAGCTCGGCTATAGCCATTTCACAGAATTGATGAGCCCGCGCTGCAATCGGCTATTAGCGCTATAGCCGCGTTTTGACTAGGAATAGCCGGTATAGCCGGGCTATAGCTCGGCTATAGCCATTTCACAGAATTGATGAGCCCGCGCTGTCAATCGGTTATTAGCGCTATTGCCGTGTTTTGACAAGGAATAGCCGGTATAGCCCGGCTATAGCTCGGCTATAGCCATTTCACAGAATTATTGAGCCCGCGCGGGGAATCGGCTATTAGCGCTATAGCCGCGTTTTGACTAGGAATAGCCGGTATAGCCAGGCTATAGCTCGGCAATAGCCATTTCACAGAATTGATGAGCCCGCGCTGCAATCGGCTATTAGCGCTATAGTCAAGTTTTGACTAGAAATAGCCGTTAATGACCGGCTATAGCTCGGCTATTGCCGGCTTAGAACGGTGTTCCAGCATGAAAGCTACAGATTGAAAAAAGTTGTGTGGCCTGGTCAGAATCGAACTGCCAACCAATCGGTTACCAGTTCAACTGCTTTCCTATTAAGCTACAGGCATCCTGAAAGCCTATCAATAAACTATCTATATAAGTAGATCAATTACACAGTTCAGTGTCATGCTAACAGAGTTACAGGTGACGTCAGAATATGGTCAGTATGTGTAAAACAATTATTTTTTGCCACAAGGTGTCCCCCCCCTTTCTCTATAATTCAATTATTGCTCAATATACCTACATTTTTACTGTGCCCCATTGGAGCAAGTTTGCGTCGTTCGTTCAAAGCCTGCAGTTATTGCCAATATTTTAGATGACTTGGTGGCTTAGCGACAGAGTGTACGCTTGATAACCATAAGGTTGGTGGTTCGATTCCACTACAGTCATCTTCATTTTGTATTTTTCATTTTTCGTTTTGGACGTTGGGAAAATTGCCAATGCTGGCAGCAGCTATAGCCGGCTATTTCAGACCAAACAGTGTATTTGTAACGGCTATTGGCGGCTATAGCCGAATCGCCACTTCAAGGGGGTCTCTACTTGATTTCAAAAATAGCCATAGTCTGGCTATAGCCACGTTTCTTCAGTCAAAACTTGGCCGTTTGAAAATCGCCAAAATAGCCGCGGCGATCTATAGCCGCGGCGAAACAGTCTAATCGGCAATATGTGCTAAAAATCGCCACAGCTATTGCCGGCTATTTTAGACAAATCCGTGTATAATAATTGGCTATAGCCGAATCGCCGTTTCTCCGAGGCATCTAAAAAACCGTGATACATGGGAAACTTACCATAAAAAGACTCAGACGCGGGTGTTCTCAGAACGGAATTATGCTAACAGATGCAACTATGTGAGGAAAAAAGTATTCTAATAGTACCTTCTAGACTAATGCCTGTTGGATAAAGTGGAATCCACAGGGTGTATCGAAGCCACGTCAAGATTTTCAACTCCGTCTTCAGAGCTGATAAAATGTAGAACGGATACCTGTAGTGTAAACAACAGACAATAAACGTCCCACTGCTTGCTGACATTGTAAGTCTAGCACACATCATGCTCATGAATGAAACTGTTTCCCAGCTTTATAAGGAATATTATATCATAGTCATCTTAGCAGTAATTGCAGATAACAACAAATATTAAATATCAGTAATATATAATGCATAAATTAATCCATAATAGTCACGAATTATACAACCTGTCCTCTCCAAGAAAATAGCTAAACTACTCACTAAGTCACAACTCAAATATGTTAATAGTATTTATATAGTAGCTGCAGCTCTCCAGCTAAAATTTGATACGAATAACTATTTTGTTTTACTTTTAAGCAATGATTTGCCCACAATAACAAAGTATCCCAAATCAGACTAATCCCAAGCAACACGCACCTGACAACTTCAATTCCGCCCCACACAACGAGCAAATACCACACCAACGGATCTACTGTTTGCAATCTAGGCTCCACGTGCAGCAAAAATAGGACTAAGGTGCGACTAAAGTGCTGAAACAAAATATAAATGTAGTACCCATGTTTCGCAAACTGCTATAGCAGGCGGGGGAAAAAACCCGCATTTTCATATTTCGTCATGTAGCTCATAGACTATACGTTTTCACTGGAAACCAAAAAAATCTGTCGTAGGCCTAACCTTGCTCTAAACGCTGGGACCGGTTTCATTTCGCTATCTCTTATCGTTTTTTATCGGGAAGTCAAAAACTTGCCGGGAAAAAAACCCATTTGGGGGAAAAAACCCATGTGGGGGAAAAAACCCACCCCATAAATCACCCGAAAAGTGTGTTAGCGGTAGTTTTTCAACGCTATGACACGTATTAGGAGTAGTAGAGGCAACTGATGCCAAAACTATACGCAGATTTGCTATGGGGCATCAGGGATACAAGTTTGAAAACTGCTCTTTGAAAACAACTAAAAAGTTGCGATAACGCTTCAAATGCATGCAAAATTTGCACTTTATGGCTACTTTTTACGCCATCGACCCTCAGTGGGTACCGTAAGATGGTGTGACAGGTCGCGATTGCCATATTTTAATTTTTTTTCGGTTATTTGGCGTTTAAATAAGAGAAATTAACAGGTCATAATTAAAAACATACAAAAAACTGGCCATAGTACCAGAGAAGTACTACTTTCCGCTGCAAAGGGACCTCAAAATGACTAAGTCCAACTATTAGGCCCGTATTTCAGAATTCGATAAAGAAAGTGTCAGTTTGCGCATTTGTGTTAATAATAAACGTCTTTTTGCACTACCATAAGTCTTTTGGGGTAGCTACTAGGTTTTTTGACATCACCAGACCATTTTCAAAAAGTGGGTTTTTCCCCACATGGGTTTTTTTTACCCCGTCTAATTTCGGTCATGCCCCCCCTTGTACAAAAGAAGGAGAAACCTGCCACTGCGGTTATGAATAGAGGAAGGGTAGTCCTCTGTAAGTGTTTTCACATTTGAGCTCGCATCTCTTAGTGCTGAGAAATGAGACTCCAAAATTCACCTCCCTTGGAGCCATGTCGGGTCAAAAATGGGGGGTCAAATATTTGACTCATACAAAATACCAGCGAGACCGCTTTTGGATACCGCTTATATACGTTTGCCTACAGGGACTGTACTATACGCTGGCAAATTTTCAGACCTGTACCACGTACCCAAGTTCCGGAACTGGGGTGGGTTTTTTTCCCAAAAAATGGGGTGGGTTTTTCCCCGCCTGCTAACTCTAGGCTGTGTATATTCCAATCAAAGGCTCAGTTTGATGGCAAAAAGCTTTAATCGAATATATACTGTACACTACATAGTATATTATTAAGTTCTACTCAGAGCACCACCTTACGTAAACGTAACCCGGCGCATGGTTTTTTTTGCGCAAAATACTGCGTATTTACGCAGTGAACCTTAAATTTACGCAGTCAAAAATAAAAATACGCATAATTTACGCAGCCTTCATGTGCCCCCCCCCCCCCCCAGCGGCAGTAAATCAAGCTTAGCCAAAAAATTTTTCCGATACGTCCCCAATTGACCAAATTTGGCCTAAAAGTCAAAAATTTCTCCAATTTTTGTACTGGGGGCTGCCGCCCCCAGACCCCTGCAACTTTAATGCTTTTGTGTTCCTCGCTATTGTCTTTCGTGCAAGCGTGCATCTTTCGTTTTTTCAGACCTACCCATAAGGTGGTCGAGCGTAAGCAAGTGTATATACATGGGTGCATTGTGCACCATCTATTTGCTCAATACACTGTTAACATGCATGTATGAGATGGATTGATCCTCCCACAAAAAGATGTGTGTTCTAATCACATTCCAGTGATTTTTAACACATTTCAAAGCATCGAAAAGTCATTCCCCCAGCCTGCAACTACGCAAATATAGCGCATTGGGCATGTATGTATATATATAGTTCAGCGTCCTAGAAGTTTTTAAATTAATAGATGTGACCAAAATTCGCTTTTTGACGTTAACTCCAGCTGAATGTAATGTTCGTTGCATTAGAATTGCTTGACATACCCTTTAAATGCGTTTGTTATGTTTTTAACCGGTCATAGACTAGTTTTGGAAAAATACGCAGTCATTTCTAAAAATCAGCAGGCAAAAATAAAAATACGCAGTTCTTACGCAGTGCCGATTTTCAAAAAAACCCTAAATCCGGGTATAAATATACCTGCATAGCAGCAGAAAATGGACTGCCCGGTGTCAGTCGCAAGAGAGTGTGCACGACATCCAGCCATTGCGCCAGCTGACATATCCACCATCGGCCTCCAACTTCAGGGTAAACTCTGGGGAAATAGTCTGCAAATACGAATCAAAAAATATGAACTCAAATCATCTCTAAATCACTATTAAAAGCTAAACATGGGGAGCTCCTTATCTGAACGTTAGTATATAGTATACTGCACAAATTTTCATTGTATTGACAATTTTAAAGACGTTGCATACGATACCAGTAAGTAATCATCTTGACAATCTTGACAAAAGGGTTCGGCCGACCTTTTCCTCGCCAAAAAAACCTTTTTTCAAGTGAAATAGTACACAAGCTTCTCCCTTTTATGATTCGACCGAAAAAGTTTTGTGTAAAGAATTACTGACAACTAATCTCACCGGAGCCATCTTTCAAATAGTTCAAAATCAGCTCTATCACGGTCCATGTAAACGCAACAGCCAACACAAAATTATAAATAACCAAATAACCAGTGCGAACTGAGATACCTGAAACATATATAAACTATGTATATGTACGTATATTTTCAAATGGCACCTCTAAACAAGCACCCGAAACAAAGGCCATTTACTCCTGTCGCTCAAAGGACGAGTCTGGTCGCTGGTAAGAAACGGTAAGAAATATAATATATGTCTATATGTCTCTAACTCTTAAATATATACCAAGACGAATATCTATGAACATATAAACGGTCAGAAAAAGCTGTAACACGATTGACGATATTATGAATTCAGAATCCATAACTACTCATATTTTCCCACACGAAAACCGGTGATCAAAAATCTCTCTAAACCAACGTCAATTATATACACATTAACAGATTATTAAACTGATTTTATAGATTTTTTAGTGCTTTCGGATCGTTCCATTGAAGATTCTATGTCTAAATTCTGTTTTCAAAATCTGTCAAAATTCGGACAAAACTCAAAAATTTGTTATTGTTAAAGTTATTGCGTAAACTTGTAAATTTTTTGCGTATGTATATCAGTGGCGTATCCAGGATTTCGCAGCAAAGGGGGGTGCTGCGACCGGGGGAGGGGAGGTGCGGAGCAACCGTGAGAGTCACCCTCGGGGGGGGGGGGGGTGCGGGGTGCGGAGCAACCGTGAGCCACCTTACCTCGGGGGGGGGGGGGTGCGGGGCAACCGTGAGTCACCTTACCTCGGGGGGGAGGGGTGCGGAGCAACCGTGAGCCACCGCAAGGGGGGCTGCGACCCTCTAAGGGGGGTGCTCAAATCGCTAAGGGGGGCTGCAGCACACCCAGCCCCCCCTAAATACGCCACTGATGTATATAGCTATAAATTCATTCAGATAGAATTGTAGCAGCAGATTTAAGATTATTTTCGGACATATTAATTTTTTAATTCTTCGGAAATAGTTTAATAATTAATCTTATGTTATCTTAATTAATATCTGCACACTGCACCTCTATAGACCACAAATAAAATATGTGTAAAGAATAAAACATACCCATGAAAGTGACTAGACCACTTTTACACCAAATTAGGCACCTAAAATAAAATGAGGGATAAAATAAAATAGTATGTAAATAAAACCTGGCACTATAGTCAGAGGGGGTAAAAAAATACAATCGAAAACATGGATTAAAAAATACACCTCCCTGCAGGAAAAACCGCAGGTATAGGCCTGTTGAATACATACAAAGAAAGCACTACTACAGCTTCATTACTTAAACATATTGGCCCGTATTCACATACTAACACTAACGCTTAAACTTAGTGTTTACACTTAGTGTTAGCGCTAATGTTATAAGCGCTAAATGTCAAGGGCGTACCCAGGGTGGGGGAATGAGGGGAATCCCCCCCCGAAATTTTTCCCCACTGATTTTTTACACAAGGGTCCCCCCTTTGGTTTTTATGGTCCGGCCGGAAAAATTTTCTGATACGTCTCCAATGGACTAAATTTGGCCTAAAAATCAAAAATTTTCCCAAATTTTTTTCTGGGGGCTGCCCTGGCATATTTTTAGGCAAAGTTTTATGGGGGGGGGGGGCGCGATGGGGGGGGGCGTCGACCAAAATGGGGGGGGGGGCGCACCAATTTCACGATAAAACACTATTTTTATAAGAAAAAATGGTTATTATACGCTAAATGTTACGTTTTCATACGTTATTATAGCTACGCTAATACTAAATTTAGCCAAAAAGGACTCAAAAACCCGACGAACACGATATTGCTACAGCTAAAAATTCGCTAAAACGTCCTTTCGGAAAAAATTTTGAGCTATGGGGGGGGCACCCCATCTGAAATGGGGGGGCTCAAAATGGGGGGGGCGCGACCAAAATGGGGTGGGCTCCGGACCAAATGGGGGGGCGCGCCCCCCCCCCCGAAAAAAATGCCAGGGCTGCCGCCCCCAGACCCCTGCGACTATATATGTGGCTTACTATTCCTCGTTATTGTCTTTCATCAAAGCCTATGCATGTATACACAACTACATTATGCTGCATATGCATGTGTACACGAGTATATTATGCTACATTTACTTGTGGAATACACCGACTGATATGACACTCCCATCTTTTGTTTTAAATTTTGTCGGAAAAATTTCTGATACGTCTCCAGTTGACCAAATTCGGTCTAAAAATTGGAAAAATCGCCAATTTTTTCTTGGGGCTGCGGCCCCCAGACCCCTGCAACCTTGTGTCCTTCGGTTTTTATGGTCTGGCCGGAAAAACTTTCTGATACGCCTCCAATTGACAGAATTTGGCCAAGAAATCGAAAATTTTTTCCTATTTTTTCTGGGGGCCAGTGGCGTATTTAGGGGGGGCTGGGTGTGCTGCAGCCCCCCCCCTTTGCGGTTTGAGCACCCCCCTTAGAGGGTCGCAGCCCCCCCCTTGAGCGGAGCCAAGGGTCGCAGCCCCCCCCTTGAGCGGCGGTGGCTCACTCCTCAACATGGTAGCTCACATTGCTCCGCACCCCCCCCCCGGTCGCAGCCCCCCTGCCCCCTTTGCGAAATCCTGGATACGCCACTGCTGGGGGCTGCTGCCCGCCCCAGACCCCTGCAGCCTTGTGGTTTAGTAATCTTGCGTTTGTAAGGCGTTTTACGAGTGTTAAAATTGCTAAAAAGTGCATTTTAACCCATTACAAAAAATCGAAAAGTCATTCCCAACCCCGAAATTTTTTTCTGGGTACGCCACTGGTAAATGTTATTCACAAACTTAAACTTTTAACATACAAAACATACTTAAGGTGGTAGTTGCGTTTTCGAGGTTTTTGTGATTTCTATGTAAACTTTGCGCCACCAGTACTCAAGTTATAAGTGACGCCTGAGCATGAATTTTTGAGACACTACTGTAAAGGTCAAAATCCCCAGGCATGTCTCTCACTTTTTCGAAATTTCACCTGTGGACGTTTTTAGAGGGTTTTAATTCCAGGAACATATCTTAACTTTTCGGTGCGTTTGCTTTTCAGCTATTTTCTCAGTAAATTGACTAGTTATTAAAAAAGTGGGGGACATGCCTGGGGATTTTAAACATGTCAAAAACCTTACCAACTTTCAGCCCCGACAGGTAATCGTATGATTCAGAGCTGTGGCGCAAACTTTTTGTAAAAAATATTAATATTTTGCAAAGGACCTTTCTTTAGTCGCTTATACTGGAAACAATATCAAAGGTTAAATTTCAATGCATGGCATACATTTAGGAAAGATATTGTTCTACCTAATGCAAAAGACCGCTTGTGATTTGAATTTGTAAACGCTGAGCTATGGCTTTGCAAAAAAACACCTAAAAACGCAATTACCCCCTTAAGCGCTAACACTAACACTAACGTTGGGGTGGCTGGAGATGGGACCGGGGCTGGCAGGGTGGCTGGGTTTTACCCACTCCCAGCTGGTGTGAAAGTATGCCCAAACACAAAAAATAAAGTTGACTGATACAAATTAGCATTCATTATTGTAGAGCAAACGTGAGTGGAATTTCGGCTAGCATTTCTCTAGCTAGCTGTTGTAACTGGTCAAACTGAAGAATAGGGGGAAAATTATTCTTGGCTGCTAATCAGTTCTTAATTAAATTAAGAATGAGCGTTACACTTGCACAAAAATTCTGCTCGAGAAGATATGTCAGACAAGACAAAGGCCCGTATTCACATACTAACACTAACGCTTAAAGTTAGTGTTTACACTAAGTGTTAGCGCTTATAAGCGCTAAGTGTTATTCACATACTTAGTGTTTATTTAAGCGCTTAGCAAACACTAACGCTTACCTTAGCGGTTCAATTTTGTATTCACATACTTAAAATTTAGTGTTTGGCTTAGAATTAAGCGCTTAAGTTTAGGGACCTCGGGAGCTCCCTAAGCGCTAAGCGCTTAGTTAGTGGATGGTTTGGGGAAGGGGTAGGGAGAGTGGGGGAGGTTCTTGGCCGCCATGGGAAGGAAGGGCATGCAGTTTAGGATATATTAGTGACATTTTCCGACCAATTCGATCCAATTTGCTCGTTTAATCGCCAAAAATAAAAAATGCACTTTGTTGTCCAAATTCGTTTTTTTACATTTTTGAGTAGAGCATCTTAATCGAAGTAATTTTTCTTCAAGAACTTCTATTTGAAAATTTATATTTTTCATGATATGCCCCCTGAAACATGCAGAGCTAATTTTGCATTTTTCAGGAATACATTTTCCACCTGCTGAAAACATTTTTTACAAATGTATAGTTCGAGAAAAATATATATTATTAATAAGAAATAGTAATTTAAATAAATCTATAATCGGATTTATAAATACCAAATGGAAATGCGGATAAATAACGAATTCCGGATCCACATCAAACAGGAAGCGCACTTCAAGCCAAAGCCAAAACTAAGCACAAAAGTTGCTAAACGCTAAGTTTAGTATAACACTAATTTTTAAGCGTTTATTTTGTGAATAACAGTTTAGTACAAATTAAGCGCTAACACTTAGCAAACGCTTAGCGTTAGTATGTGAATAACTCTTAGTATGTGAATTCGGGCAGCTAAGTTTAGTATAACACTAATTTTTAAGCGTTTATTTTGTGAATAATAGTTTAGTACAAATTAAGCGCTAACACTTAGGCCGTGTTTACATTGAGCTTTTTTTCAGCTGCTCGAGCAGCTGAAAAAAAGCTGCAGCTTTTTTTCGCCCTTTCCGGCTTTTTTTCAGCTGCTCGAGCAGCTGCAAAAAAGCCGGAAACGGCGAAAAAAGCTGGAGCAGCTGAAAAAAAGCTGGAACTGCAGCGTTGTCATGACAACGGACTAGCTAGTCTATAGTGACCGCCATACTTATCCGCATTTTTTCAGCTGCTTCAGCTTTTTTCCAGTTGCTCGAGCAGCTGAAAAAATGCTGCAGCTTTTTTCAGCTGCTCGAGCAGCTGAAAAAAAGCTCAATGTAAACACGGCCTTAGCAAACGCTTAGCGTTAGTATGTGAATACGGGCCATTGACATTTAAGGTGGCACTTCTGAAATGTGGGTTTTGGCCATTATTTAAAAAATGCGCAAAAATAAACATACATCGCAAGAACAAAAGTTGTTCAGGCTTGAATTTCCTTAAATTTGATGTGAATATCACATGAAAAAATTTTTGAAAACTTTTTGGCCCGTATTCACATACTAACACTAAAGGCCGATTCACACGGTGCGTTTTTGCCGCTGCGATTTTGACGCAAAACGCAAGACGCAGGGTGTCGCACACGAAACGCAGCGTCTGAACAAACGTTGCGTCTCGCAAACTATTTTGCTGCGTCTTTACTGCTTTAAAAATATGACAAACAAATTTGCGAATATTGTTAAAACCAACATGTCCGCAGCATCAAAACGCACTGATAAGGCAGGCCGAATTGCAGTCTTGCGTTTAAAACGCTGCGGAAAAATCCAGACGCATGTATTCCGCACTGAAATCGCTGCGTCTGTTCAAACAGTGCGTTTTGCCGCAACGGCGAAAACGCTGCGGCAAAATCGCAGTAAAATCGCAGCGTGTGAATCGGCCTCAACGCTTAAACTTAGTGTTTACACTAAGTGTTAGCGCTTATAAGCGCTAAGTGTTATTCACATACTTAGTGTTTATTTAAGCGCTTAGCAAACACTAACACTTAACTTAGCGTTTCAATTTTGTATTCACATACTTAAAATTTAGTGTTTGGCTTACAATTAAGCGCTTAAGTTTAGGGACCTCGGGAGCTCCCTAAGCGCTAAGCGCTTAGTTAGTGGATGGTGTGGGGAAGGTGGTAGTGAGAGTGGGGGAGGTTTGTGGCCGCCATGGGAAGGAAGGGTATGCAATTTAGGATATATTAGTGACATTTTCCGACCAATTGGATCCATTTTGCTCGTTTAATCGCCAAAAATAAAAAATGCACTTTGTTGTCCAAATTCGTTTTTTTACATTTTTGGGTAGAGCATCTTAATCGAAGTAATTTTTCTTCAAGAACTTCTATTTGAAAATTTATATTTTTCCCGATATGCCCCCTGAAACATGTAGAGCTGATTTTGCATTTTCCAGGAATTCACCTGCTGAAAACAATTTTTTACAATTGTATAGTTCGAGAAAAATATATATTATTAATAAGAAATAGTAATTTAAATAAATCTATAATCGGATTTATAAATACCAACTGGAGATACCGATAAATAACGAATTCCGGATCCACATCAAGCAGCGAGCGCACTCCAAGCCAAAGCCAAAACTAAGCACAAAAGTTGCTAAACGCTAAGTTTAGTATAACACTAATTTTTAAGCGTTTATTTTGTGAATAACAGTTTAGTACAAATTAAGCGCTAACACTTAGCAAACGCTTAGCGTTAGTATGTGAATAACTCTTAGTATGTGAATTCGGGCCTTTGAGCTTTTTTCAGCAAGAAAAATGGATTTTCACGAAAATAGCTGTACAAGCCAGTGCATTTACACGTATGTAATGATTTTGACAGATTGAAAAACACAAGCAGTTGTGCTTTACTTAAACATACAATAAAATTTTCGGTGTTTTATTGAGTGTGGTGTAAAATTTTTGTAAAATAAAGCTGTATTTTCCACGTGATGCTGGAATAAAGTGCGTGTGAATACAAACCCAAATTTTCGGCTTGCGATTTTAAAAAATTGGCTCAACGAGGAAAATTAAAATTTGGCACATAAATGCACCTCGTTGTCTTCGAGCGGTCGCAAATTTTGATTTTGAGCAAATCGATGGTATTTAAGAAATTTAGTTAAATTTACGATTTTCGAAAAACGTGATTTTAGTGTTTTTCAATATATCAATAATATTCATCAAAAATGACATTTTGCGACCGCTCGATCACGTTATGGCTAGCAAAATAAGCTAATGATTGTGCAATGGCTATGTAGCTGTGAAGAGAAATCGCAAGCCGGAATTCCACTCACGTTTGGTCTACAGTGAATGCTAATTTGTATCAATCAACTTATTTTTTTGTGTTTGGGCATACTTTTACACCAACTTGCTTTTGTGCATCTAAAATTGGCCGCAGACTGCCGTTTTTTGAAAAGTCATATTTCAGGGGCCGTATTCTCAAAATTACCTGCAGGTAAAGTTAGGCTAACTTTACCCACAGGTAAGGTAAAGGTAAAGTTAATTCTGTGGGTAAAGGTAAAGTTAAAAGTGAAAACACGATTAACGTAGACGGTTGAGGTTAAAAATTTGCACAATACATTAACTTTAGCTGCGAAACAAGATAAAGCAGTTTTTTGGCCCAAAAATTAAAGGTAACTATAGCTATCACGTTGGCTTTAGTCAGTGTTTGAGAATACGACTTTACCTTCACTTTACCGTGGGTAAAGTTAGCCTAACTTTACCTGCAGGTAATTTTGAGAATACGGCCCCAGGAGCGCCACCTTAAGTATAATTTAAGTTTAGCGAAAAATTTCAGCAAAAGAAAAAGCTCAAAAACTGACATTTAAGGTGCTAGTTCCAGAATCGCAGTTTTTTACATGAGGCTATTTTCAAAGCTCTTTTTCAGAACAACCAGTAAAGCAGAAATAAAATGAGTACAATTTTTTGAAAAAAGACTCAACACTGTCTGCTATTACGTTTAATCACTGATAAAATCCCACGTTAAGACTAGCTACCCCATTGGCTTACAGTTCAGTGGTATTTTACACCAAATAAAAAATGCTCTGAGTGTTTTTTGGTGTAATTTAAGAAAATCATAGTCTTTTTACTCGTAATATATAGATCTGTCAGAAAAAAGGGTCACTGCGAATATAAAACTACCACCTTAAGTATAATTTAAGTTTAAGGTGGCACTCCTGAAATGTGGGTTTTGGCCATTATTTTGAAAACGCGCAAAAATAAACATGCATCGTAAGAACAAAAGTTGATCAGAAGTAAATTTCCTTCAATTTGATGTGCATATCACATAAAAAACTTTTTAAACATTTTTGAGCAAATTTCGTCAAGAAAAATAGATTTTCACGGAAATGACTTGGCAAGCCAGCGCATTTACACGTATGTAATGAATTTGAAAGGCTGAAAAACACTAGCAGTTGTGTTTTACTGAACCGTAATTAAAAATTTTTGGTGTTTTATTGAGTGTGGTATAATTTTTTTGTGAACTAACGCAATACTTTCTGCATAAGACAGAAATATAGTGCGTGTGAATACAAACGCAAATTTTCGGCTTGCGATTTTAAAAAATTGGCTCAACGAAAAAAATTAAAATTTGGCACATAAATGCACCTTGTCATCTTTGAGCGGTCGCAAAATTTGATTTTTGGCAAATCGATAGTATCTAAAAAATTCAGCCAAATCTATGTTTTTCAAAAATCGCGATTTTAGTGTTTTTCGATAAATCAATCATATTCGTCAAAAATGACTCTTTACGACCGCTCGATCACGTTGAGGCGAGCAAAATGAGCTATTGATTGTGCAACAGCTACTTACTTGCGAAGAGAAATCGCAAGCCGAAATTCCTCTCAAGTTTGGTCTACAGTGAATGCTAATGTGTATCAATCAACTTCATGTTTTTGTATTTAGGCAAACTTTTACACCAGCTTGCCATTGTGTATCTAAAATTGGCCCCAAACTGCCGTTTTCTGAAAAGTCACATTTCAGGAGCGCCACCTTAAGGGGGCGCTCTGAGTAACTTCCAATAAATCAAATTGCTATAATATTTTGTTTCTTGCGGATACTAACTTTTTTGCTTCAGTGCAATCAAGATGAACACCAGGCAAGCATTTTTGCAAAGTTTTATGAGTCTCGGAACATTTTAGCAAATTTTATGACTGCATCATAATTGAAATTTTGAAAAATTTGACCAGTTTTTGAAATGACGTAGCTCAATGGTGCCTCAACCAAATTTAAAAATTTTTAGCTTAAATTAAAAACAATTATCTTGCCGAGGTGCCGTTTTTGTCGAATTTTCATTACCGGCGACAAATTTTTAGTTATTTTAATTTTTATCAAAAGTGACGTTTTAAAAAGCCTATCATATTGAGCCAAATCATAATAGTTACGATTCAAGAAGTTTGGCGCCTCCATATACATCTGCTCTAACAATCTGCAAAGTTTCAAGCGGATCGGTTTTCGCAGCTGACAGTAATCTTGAAAAAATGTACGCTATAGCCCGCTATAGCTATAAGTTTCAGAAGATAAAAAGTACCTAACAAAAAATTAGTTTGAAAATAGCGTATTTTTGTCAATGTTGGTCAACGTATTTTGGAAATTTTTTTAGAAAGGTTTGCCTACACAAACGACTTTTTAAAAAGTTGCAACTAACAATTAGCTACAAAGAACTGTTTCAAAAAGTACCAAAAGCCATATAGAATTTTTTGGTATATCGATTTGAAGATATTTTCTCTTCAAAAAGAAGTTAAAATTTCAAGTTGAACAAAATTTGACGTTATTTACATCAAATGAAAGCTAATTTAATTTGCAACAACTTTTCTCCTTGAGTTAATTAACGAAAACGTACGTGAAAAATTTTATCGCCCAAAGTCGGTTATTCAAAGCGCCATCTTAAGGTAGCGCTCAGCAACAAATCTCATGTTTGGCGCTCAGCTCATGCAATAAATAGCAATACCATTTTAATTGTATATCAAAGAGACATCAAAAAAACCTATTTACAAAACAGTTCAGCACTTTAATGTGAATGTGTCAAATTTTATGACCATGTCGAATTTCCTATTCACACTAATTTTGTTTTTGACCTAGCTCAGCGAAACTTCAACCGATTTTGATGATCTTGGTATCAATAGAAAGATCTTTCAAAAATCTAGACGTGATTGATCTTCGATTTTTCATTTTTATTTTTGATTTTGCAAAAAATCGATTTTTCAAAAATCAGTCGTGTTTGAGCGACTACAAAAAGTGCTGCGGGCCAAAATTTGAAAATCGAAAAACTTTCACGTCTGCATTTATATTCTTTCTTTCATTGTGCAAATTTTCAGCTCAATTGCAAACGGCAGCTGGGACCCAGGTCCAAAAAAAGTAGTCGATTTCGATACGCAAAATTGTCAGGTTTGCCCACACGTTTCACTTTTTCAAAAATTAAATCTCTCTGTAAAAGTCGAATAAAATCAGTAAGTTGTCCAATTTTTTCCAATTTTTTTTCTATGGAGATATGCACGTCAAAACATCAGAAATAGTATTTTGGGCAACTTTTCTTCAAAAATGATAGGTCATGATAGATTTGGCGGTTTTTAAAAACGGCCCAAATCCTTGATTCCCGGAGCGCCCCCTTAAGGTGGTAGTAAGTAATGTGCAGTGATTTTTAAATTTTAAAAAAAATTTAGTTGATTCAAACTGTATTTTTTGAAAATAAAGTCTGTAAAAAATTGATTCATATACACAAAATGGCCAATGAAGTTAGCGGGATCATGTGAAAAATTTTTAGGAGCAAGCCAAGCCAACAAGCCAAACTACACAACAGGAGAATGGAAATTTAACAGTTTTGGCCACTTTTCTAAGCGCATGCGCAGCGCATAAACACAAAAATGAACATGAATAAAATTTAAAAATTTTCTAGACCCAAAATTAAAATTTTTCAAATTGCTTATATTTTTGCGCAGATATAGAACCCGAAAGTTGAGTGTGAATAGGCACTTTTTACTTTGAAACCGTATATTTCATTTAATAATCGACAAATCATAAAATCGTGCATTTTGGGTCTAGATAATTTACTTTTAAATATTTGTGCCATTTTTCGCATGTTTTTGTTCTTTAAACTTTTCAAAAAGTGCCCAGATTTGAAAGTGCTCAAAAAAGCCAAATTGGTCTACTTTGAACACGTGCCATACAAATCATCTTTACAGTTGTACAATAAAACTTTGTTTAAATGTAGAAGAAAAGTAGCGCTTTCCAACGATATAAAAAATATGCGCTAAAGTTAATTAATTATTGAATACTAGCCTGTTGAAAAACACTGCACATTCATTACTACCACCTTAAGGTGGTGATCTGAATAACCGACTGTGGGCGATAAAATGTTTCATGTAAGTTTTCGTTAAATAACTCAAGAAGAAAAGTTGTTCCAAATCAAATTATCTTTCACTTGATATATATAACGTCAAATTTTGTTCAACTTGAAATTTAAATATTTATTTTTCAATGGGGAAAGATTTTTAAATCGATATACCAAAAAATTCTATATGGCTTTTGGTATTTTATAAAACAGTTCTATGCAGCAAATTGCTAATTGCGACTTTTCAAAAAGTCGTTTGTGTAGGCAAATGTTTCTAAAAAAATTTCCAAAATACGTTGACCAACATTGACAAAAATACACTATTTTTCAAACTAATTTTTTGTTAGCTACTTTTTGGCTACTGACACTTTTCTCAACGGATTCTAGTACTGAAAAATTAGCTCTATTTTTTGTAAAATACGTAAGTGTAGGCAAACTTCAGGTTTCTGAAATTGGGCTATAGCGTACACTTTTTTAAGATTACTGTCAGCTGCGAAATCCGATCCGCTTGAAACTTTGCAGACTGTTAGAGCAGATGTATATGGAGGCGCCGAAAAATTTGTCGCTACTAACTAAAATTCGACAAAAATGGCACCTCGGCCAGATAATTGTCTTTAATTTAAGCTATAGATTGTTAAATTTGGTTGAGGCACCATTGAGCAACGTCATTTCAAAAATTACTATTTTATTAAATTTTTCAAAATTTCAATTTTGATGCAGTCATAAAATTTGCTAAAATGTTCCGAGACTTATAAAACTTTGCAAAAATGCTTGCCTGGTGTTCATCTTGATTGCACTTAAGCAAAAAAGTTTGTATCCGCAAGGAACAAAATATTATGGCAATTTGATTTATTGGAAGTTACTCAGAGCGCCCCCTTAAGGGGCGCTCCGGGAATCAAGGTATTGGGCCATAACTTTTTTCAGCTGACAAATTCGAACCTGTGTCAAGAAGCAAAGTTACTCAGAATAATGTGAGCTTTCATTTGATACTAATATCAAGATATTTGGAAATTTGCCAAATTTTATAGTTTTTACGGGCAAACTGCCAAATGGGTGACCATTGAGCAAAAATTTATTAAAAATTCATCAATTCACATCATTAAATACAAAATAGCAGTCGAAAAATGTCTGAAACGGCAAAATTAATTTTACGTCCATTTTTGCCAGCAAATCGGCTTTTACCAAAAATTGTGATCGATTTGGTACATCTTTAACATTATCTAAAAAACTGTGTAACATTGCTTAGCTACCTAAACTGTTTTTTTACTAGAGTCTTGGTTCCCCAAAATTCTGCAAAGCTTGAGCGCGATTGGGCCACGCTACGCACAGTTGCTGGCTCAAAAAAATTATACTGAGCAGTGCTCACGGTAATTTTCGGCATTCGATATCTTTTGCTGCTTCAATCGATTTGGCTCCAACTTGGCATGAAGATAGCCTATCATTGTGCGCAGTTGAACATTCTTTTTTTCAAAATAATTGTCTAGACCATGATACCACAGCTTTTAGTGCTAAGAGACCGACCTCGAAAAAACAAAAATTGCAATTTTAACAAATTCGCACTAAATAATCAAAAACAAAAATAATGTTCAACTAGAGGAGTGCAAGGGCTACATTTTGATATATGAATCATGATTTTAAGAAAAAACATGCTATTAGTTATCGCTTGCCGAATATTCACTCACGCGCAGTGATGTGGCAGTCATTTTTACACAAGGGTTATTTTATATCATACTAATTACCTATTTGGTAATATTTTAGTTTTATCAACTTTTTCCTGAGTTTTGAGGCAACTCTCGATTCCCGGAGCGCCCCCTCAAGGTAGCGCTCAGCAACAAAACGCATGTTCTGCGCTCAGCTCATGCACTATTTACAATACAATTCAGCACGTCAATGTGAATGTGTCAAATTTTATGACCATGTCGAATTTTCTATTCACACTAATTTTGTTTTTGACCTAGCTCTTCGAAACTTCAACCGATTTTGACGATCTTGGTATCAATAGAAAGATCTTTTAAAAATCTAGACTTGATTGATCTTCGATTTTTATTTCTGTTTTTGATTTTGCAAATAATCGATTTTTTTAAAAAAACAGTTGTGTTTGAGCGACTACAAAAAGTGCTGCGAGCCAAAATTTGGAAATCGAAAAATTTTTACATCTGCGTTTATATTTTATCTTTCATTTTAAAAATTTTCAACTCGATCGCAATCGGCAGCTGGGACCCAGGTCCAAAAAAAGTAGTCGATTTAGCTACGCAAAAATGTCAGGTTTGCTCACACGTTTCACTTTTTCAAAAATTAAATCTTTCCCAGGACTGCATATTTCCGTTGAAAAAGTTACCAAAAGCCATACTAAATTTTTTAAGAAATTAAATCAAAAATTTGACATTTTCGAAGATTTATCAGCTTTTTAGGTTTTTCATTTTTGATTTGCTATTTTCATGGCTAATTAACTAGGGTTTTCCCGTCTGAAAACACACAACAGTAATAATAATCAGCTAAAAACTAAATTGCATCACAAAAACTTGAATTGGGCAAACTCTTGGAAAATAAAGAACAGTACAAAACACTAAATACAACAAAATGTACATAAATAGCAGCTATATAAAAATAAAGCCACAAAAGATGTACAAAATTGTGCCAATTAGAGTACATAATAATAATGTATATACACTCAAAGTATAAATTACTTTTTCAAATATTCGAACTACAACTACGTGCAACCTGAAAACGAAAACACAAAAAAGTTTTCCGGAAAAACCAGGAAACTGTGGCAAACCGCAAAACCAGGAAATCACCTAGAAAATCCGAAGAAGTTTTCATGAAAACCCAGACATTTTCCTGAAAAACCTGGAAAATTTTCCTGAAAAAACTCGGAAATTTTCCGGAAAAAACCCGTGAATTTTCCGAAAAAACACCGGAAATTATCCGGAAAAAACCCGGAAATTATCAGGAAAAAACCCGGAAATTTTCCGGAAAAATTAATTTCCGGATTTCCTCGGTTCGGAAAAAACCCGGAAATTTTCCGGAAAAAGTTTTCCTGTGCCCCGCCCCCCCCCCTGGATCCGCCACTGTTTTATGTGCGCACCTAAATCACCTAACACCTAAATCGCAAGCCGAAAATTCGCGTTTGTATTCACGCGCATTTCTGTCTCATGCCAAAAATATTGCGTTATTTCACAAGAAAATTATGGCACACTCAATAAAACGGCAAAAAGTTTCAAGTATGTTTCAGGAAAACACAGCTGCTAATTGTTTTTAACCTTTTAAGGGGGTAGTGTCGCGAAAGCAGTCGATTTTGCGCGACTATAAAACTTTTTCAGTGAAATATAAGTCATTGTTCTTTATATATTCTAAAAATATGTTTCAAGGCAAATAATTTCGTCAAGTTTGAGCAAAATTGATGCAGCATACAGTTAGCAGTGAAGTCGCAAAGTCGGAAAAATGACGTTTTGAAAACCTATTCACATTCGATAATTTCGTTACAATTATAAAACTTTTTGTTTAGATTGTTTTCACAAACTAAAAGCACATATGCTCTAGTTTATGCACACAAAATGTAGTGCAAATTGCCTGGGTGGTTGCGGAGTAATACCTGTTTGAACTGTGAAACTGTGCGCAAACTGTGAAGTACATACTCACGGCAATAATGATAAATTGTAAAAAATCTTGAAGCTTATTTTGAAATCTAAACCTTTATTTTTCATTTTTCTTATTTATGACAAAAAATTGTGCGTCAAAACGTTTCATGTACTTCACAAGCTGGCCAATCTGATATCTGGCTTGATTTTTTTGAACTTTTATGACTCTATTGTGTGATGTCTGGCTTTCAAATGGTGATTGGTTCAAAATATTGGTAGATATTTGTATTTTACTCTCCTTACAGCAAGGCTCCACACGTGTGAGTGTGCGTGTGTGTTTTCAAAATCACTCAAATATCGGCTCAAGTTTGGATTTAGGCTTAGGCTTAGGCTTAGGTTTGGTCCCAGAGTTAATAACAAGCTTAGTTTGGGCTTAGGCTGAGGCTTAGGCTTAGTTTTGTAATTTTGAAATTTATATGTTTATGTGATGAGCCTTGCTGTAACTAAAGCTACGTGATATTTGTAGTCAAGTGTCTGGTAGTATTTATTTGACATCATATAGCATTTTACTAGTATCTCAGTGAACGTACAATTTCAAAGCAAAAAGCTCTCTTTTTGCAACCTATGAGCAAAACACAGGAAAAAATATAAGTACAAAAAATGTACAAAAAAAGTACAAAAAGTTACAAAAAAAGTACAAAAAATTTTGTACTTTTTTTGTACTATTTTTGTACTTTTTTTGTAATTTGGCCTGGCAAGTTTGTACTTTTTTTGTACTTTTTTTGTACATTTTTTGTACTTTTTTTGTACATTTTTTGTACTTTTTTTGTACTGTTTAGTGCAAGTTTGTACTTTTTTTGTACTATTTTTGTACTTTTTTTGTACTTTCTATTCAAATCTTTTGTACTATTTTTGTACTTTTTTTGTACTATTTTTGTACTTTTTTTGTACTTTTATTTTTTTGTTTCAAGGCTAAATTTTCCTTAAAAAATGGATAGTAAATCATCAAAAAGTAAAAAAGAGGTTAAAATTTTCAGTCATTTTTGTACTTTTTTTGTACTATTTTTGTACATTTTTTGTACTATTTTTGTACTTTTTTTGTACTATTTTTGTGCTTTATTTGTACATATCTTGTCATTTTGTTTTTACGATGTGACATAATGCTGACACCTATTCCCCACCCATATTTGTGGGGAATAGGTATATTTTTCGGTAAAAAATTCGGCGGTGGTCTATGTCCCTCACAGCTATGCGCCGAATAGTATATACATATATATAAACTTAATTGAATACCAAGTTATATACTGCGCAATAATATATACAATATAGTATATACACCGTCATATATATATATATATATATATATATATATATATATATATATAAGGAAAAAGTAAACCCTATTTTCAACTTTTTGGGTCGTCCTGTGCTCACAGATGTACATGGGGAGGGTCTGGGTGGGCAAGCCCCCCACCCCTCCCAGATTTGAGAAACCGGGACAAGCCCCCCTCCTTGGTGCTAAAAGAAAGGTGCCCGAGCACTAAGAAATTGCCCCAGATCGCCGTAAAATGCTTTAAAAATGGGTAAAAAGCTAAAAAATTTCTAGAAATGCCAAATTTTGCCAAAAATATCCATTTTTTTGGCAAAAATTCAAAATGTTTGCGTTTTTGTCCGCTCAAGCCCCCAAAAAGTCGGGACAAGCCCCCCTAAAATTTCTAAAATTCTGGGACAAGCTTCCCTGCAGGCGGAGACCCCGTGTACATGTATGCCTGTGCTCCACATAAATTGGATCCATTAATGCTCGCGGCTGTTATAACGACCATCTTTCGTCTAACTGTTGCACTAATAAAATGGATTATAACACTAACTACTTACGTTTCTGAGTAATAAGCCTCGAAACCTGCGGGAAAAAACCCTAATGCGGGAAAAAACCTATCACTTTTTCATTGTTCTATTAGCAGTGAGTATAAACTCAATTTTATCGTGTTCTACAACTCTTAGGCTGCAGCATGGACTAAAAAACAGTTTCTCCGATACACATGTGACTCACAATGTTTCTTTGAAAATCGACTCTTTGGCCGAAATGACTTCTGCCCAAATATGCATTTTTTCAGAATTTAAAAGCATTAAAACTTGTCCTGTACATTTAGCAAAGCTTACTAGAATTTTTCCGCTACAGATCAGCCAACTTTCCTATCCTACCCACGCTGCTGCCCTTGGTGAAAGGGCATTTTTATAATAACATACTCGCGCACGCACGCATACTCAAAACTGAAAACACAATTAGAAAAATGATACAAAAATAGTACAAAAAAAGTACAAAAATAGTACAAAAAAAGTACAAAAATTGTACAAAAATTGTACAAAAAAAGTACAAAAACTGTTAATTAAAATAAGGCAAAAATTCCTTATAAATTGGAGTACTATTCATCAACAAGTATCGGAAACATATTAAAATGTATCAGACAAAGCACAAAAGCATTTTTTAAAATAGTACAAAAAAAGTACAAAAATAGTACAAAAAAAGTACAAAAAATGTACAAAAATAGTACAAAAAAAGTACAAAAAGAGCCAAATTTGCAAAAAACAATAAGTTAGTCTTATCAAACAACAAAAGTATCAGAGCGATACAAAGTACACCACGGTGATGCAAAATGGCTAAAAAATGTATTATAGCAGCGAAACTTCAAAAAAATGAGTTTTCAAAAAGTACAAAAAAAGTACAAAAAAGTACATAAATACAAAAAAAGTACAAAAAATGTACAAACCCACTTTTGTACTTTTTTTGTACTTTTTTTGTACTAACTTTTTTTCCTGTGAACTGCTTTGGCGACACTACCACCTTAAATCCATCGCATACGTGTAAATGCACTGGCTTGTGAAACAGTAGCGTACCCAGGGGCCGTATTCTCAAAATTACCTGCAGGTAAAGTTAGGCTAACTTTACCCACAGGTAAGGTGAAGGTAAAGTTAATTCTGTGGGTAAAGGTAAAGTTAAAATTGAAAACACGATTAACGTAGACGGTTGAGGTTAAAAATTTGCACAATACATTAACTTTAGCTGCGAAACAAGATAAAGCAGTTTTCTGGCCCAAAAATTAAAGGTAACTATAGCTGTCACGTTGGCTTTAGTCAGTGTTTGAGAATACGACTTTACCTTCACTTTACCTGTGGGTAAAGTTAGCCTAAAGGCCGATTCACACGGTGCGTTTTTGCCGCTGCGATTTTGACGCAAAACGCAAGCCGCAGGGTGTCGCAAGCGAAACGCACCGTCTGAACAAGCTTTGCGGCCTTAGTGCGTCTCGCAGGTCAGTTTGCTGCGTCTTTACTGTTTCAAAAAAATGACAAATTGGTCCGCGAAATTTGTTTATGCCAACACGTCCGCAGCATCAAAACGCAATGAAATCGCAGGTCGAATAGCAGTCTGGCGTTTAAAACGCTGCGGGAAAATCAAGACGCAGGCATTCCGCACTGAAAACGCTGCGTCTGTTCAGACAAAAACGCTGCGGCAAAATCGCAGTAAAATCGCAGCGTGTGAATCGGCCTTAACTTTACCTGCAGGTAATTTTGAGAATACGGCCCCAGGATTTCGCGAAGGGGGGGGGCTGAACTGATGGTCGACGACCGGGGGGGGGGGGGGGGGTGAAAACGCACCCGTAGTCCCCTGCAGAAAGTTCAGCTTTTAAAATTAAAATTTTTTACTGATTTCATTGATATTGCAAAAAAGTTTTATATACGCAACATGTGCAATCATAGTGGTTGCAGGGGTTTGCGGCGGCAGCCCCCAGAAGCTGGGGCTTTTTCAAAATTTTGAAATAAAATTTGCATTGAAAAAGCAATTCTAAGCGACACTTGTTGTGAAATCATAGTGGTTGCAGGGGTCTGGGGGGCGGCAGCCCCCAGAAGCTGGGGCTTTTTCAAAATTTTGAAATAAAATTTGCATTGAAAAAGCAATTCTAAGCGACACTTGTTGTGAAATCACAGTGGTTGCAGGGGTCTGGGGGCGGCAGCCCCCAGAAGCTGAAGCTTTTTTAGAATTTTGAAATAAAATTTTCATTGAAAAAGCAATTCCAAGCAACACTGGTCGTAAAATCAGAGTGGTTGCAGGGGTCTGGGTTTGGCAGCCCCCCCCCAGAAGCTGGAGTATTTTTAGAATTTTGAAATAATAAATTGCATTGAAAAACCAATTCTAAGCAACACTTGTCGTGAAATCATAGTTGTAGCAGCGGTCTGTTCCGAGAGTCAGATTTTGTTATGTGAGCGTTATCGTTGTTGCTAAATAGATTTTTTGGCAAAATTGATAATATTTTAAACTTTTAACTTATTCAGATAAAAAAAGCACCAAAAATCGGCCCATGGGGGGACTAGCAAACCTGAAAAATACGTTGTATACAGGAAAAAAACGGTTTTTAATTAAAAGCCACACAAAATATATAACTAAATACCAATAATAGTTGCAAGCATTACTCATTATTAATACACCATAGCAGATATAAGTCATGTATATACATTAGAGCAGTAATGAATTAGGGGCGAGATCTCCCCGAAAGAAAATTTTGGAAAATTTTTGAAATTTCAGTGTAATTTTAGTCAATTGGCAACGTGTCGGAAAATTTTTTTCAGCGGTGTCATAAAACCAAAGAAGACCACAGGAAAAAAAGTCAAAAAGGGGGGGCTGAAATCGCGAAGGGGGGGCTAAAATCGCGAAGGGGGGGGGGTGATGTCACCCTAGCCCCCTCCCTGGGTACGCCACTGTTGTGAAAATCTATTTTTCTTGCTGAAAATTGCTCAAATAGTTTCAAAATTTTTTTATGTGATATGTACATCAATTTGAAGGAAATTCATTTCTGAACAAATTTTGCTCTTACGAAGCATGTCTCTTTTTGCGAGTTTTCAAAATAACGGACAAAACCCACATTTCAGGAATTTCTGCAGGTCCGACCAAAAGCGGGAGCGGAACCCCCCCCCCCCCCCTGGCAACGCCCGAAAGCGAAAGTCTTTTCAAACGGAAAATGCTATTTTTAAGATGCTATTTTTCCAAACGCATATATAAGTGGCATGATAAAAATGCTTAACAATTTTTTTAATCAGAACAAAGGCACATTGACCCCATTTCGCCTGAAAAAAAGTTAACTGCATCAAGGAGGGGGATATAGGGGACTCCGACTCATTAGTCGAAAAAAACCGTTTCTTTGACTTATGCCACCGCCCACCCCACGTCCCCAAGGCCTTATTCCTCCCTATGGTTTTAACACCAATAATTTCACTAGTCTTTTATTAAAAGGTAGACAGCTATTTTCGGGGCTTGGCTGACGATGATGGTGGTTATATATTGTTATTGGGGTTGGATGGGGTAGGAAGCGATTTATGAGTAAAAAAAATTTTCCCCCCAAACCGAATGTAAAGTGTACATGCCAGGGATCGACCGGAACCCTAAAACTACCGGAACCGGAACCGGAACCACGTAAAAATACCGGAACCGGAACCGGAACCCCCTTCAAAAAGACCCTATATTTTGCAATATTTTCAAAAAAAATTTAGTTTACTTTTACTCACATTTTTTATATGCAACCCTTCTATACACTTTTGACTTTCTATACACTAATTTAGCACTGGTTGCAGGAGTCTGTGGGCGGCAGCCCCCAGAAAAAAATGGAGATTTTTTAACTGTTTACGCCGAATTTGGTAAACTAAAGACGTATCAGAAATTTTTTCCAACAGGAAAATTAAAAACTAAACACGGGAACGTCACATCAGACAGCGTATATATTATACAAGAAAATTCAGCATAATGTACTTTTGTAGACATGCATAGGCTTTGATGAAAGATAATAACAAGGACTAGTCAGCCATAGAGATGCAAAGATCTGGATACGGTCGTCCTCAGAAAAAAATTCGAGAACTTTTGGATTTTTAGGCAAAATTTGGTCAATTGGAGACGTATCAAAACATTTTTTCGGCGGGGCGATGCGATAAAAACCAAAGGGGGGACCCTTGTTGACAATTTCTTAAAATTCAACCAAAAGTGGGGGGGGGGTCGCGACCCCCCTCCACATCTACGCCCTTGGGTCTGACTTGGGTGTTGGGTCAGGTTAATTTTTGCTGGGTCCAGTTAAGAGAACTTGAATCTGGACCCACTCGTGGACCCTAAAAAAACCTGACTTCGACAAAATTGGGGGGCGGGGGGCGGCTGCACCGTCGCCCCCTCTCCTAAATGTTAGATAGTAAGGTTTAAACAGATTACATAATTTTTCAGTGTAGCGTGAAAAACCGAAGACCTTCGACCTTCGGCCTTCATTGAGCTAGTTGAAGTAATACAAGAAATTGGACACAAGAAGCACAGCATTGTTTATAAAGAATAAGCACTGCAACATAAGAATGCTAGAATAAAAAATCAGAAGCTATTTGTATGTAGTACTAGTACTAGTACTATAAATATTACAATATTCGTTTTAAGACAATAAAGCACAAACGATAACAATGTATTAAGCTAGTGTACTGTATATTTAAATTTATATGTATAAATATGCAAGATGTATATATACGCGTGTCGCGTACAGTACATAATATATTGAACGCATGAGCTTTGATGAAAGAGAATGAGAAAGAAGACGAAGACTAAACTAACTACAGAGTCGCAAGAGGTTCGCCGTGGTCAGTTGGAGGCCTATCGGAAAGTTTTCATGGACGAACAACACAAAATTAAAAGCAAAATCCTTTGTCAGAGAATTAGTGGTTCCGGTTCCGGTTCCGGTACTTTTAAAATACCGGAACCGGAACCGGAACCAAAAAGTACCGGAACCGGAACCGGAACCGGAACTCCGGTCGATCCCTGGTACATGCCTACTCCATTCAAGATTGACCATTTAGATCTATTTCTCTGTTCTATTATTTTTAGTGTAATATAAATACAGCATGTGTATTGCCAAAGTTTTAATGGTTCTGATGCTGATCGTGTGCAATTGTCATGGATTAAATAAAAACCCGTATGACATTCTTGGTGTGCCAAAAGGTGCCTCAGTTACCGACGTTAAGAAAGCGTACAAGCAGTTGGCCAGACAATGGTGAGTATTATTGAAGATTTACAAAGTTTGGGTCTGGCAGTTTTGCTTTTACCGGAGTTCTGTTCGTTTATTTGTTGTGTTTTGGCTTCTTCAACTCCGGATCGGTACTGATTTTCGAATTTCGGTTTTGGTTCCGTGCAGTATATACCGTATAATAAGCGTATGTACATATATATTCTCTAATTTTCTTTGTAGGCACCCAGACAAAAATGATAGCCCTGATGCTGAAGCTAAATTTGTGGAAATATCAGAAGCCTATTCCGTAAGCCATTTTTTTATTTTTTTAGAGTAGTGAACCTTTATAATCAGAATGCTCGTCTTCGCAGATTAGACAATCAGATGATCACAGAACTGTATAACAGTTTTTTGAGTGGTATTGAATTCAAGTTAGGTGGTCTAGCTTTTAATGTTAACCTTATTCAGTTCAGATGTTTAAACTTTTTAAACTGTTTGAAATACGCCAAAATGCGGACAAGATCACTTGTATATGCCTTTCTAAAGGATGATGACTTCGGCTGTGTTGTGGTTCGGTTTTCATTTTATTTGTTGATCTACTATGTATATTTAAGGATCGACCGGATCCAAAATTTCTGCCGGATCCGTATCCAGTCTGAGGTACACACACATTTTTTCAAAAATGAAAAAAATTTCAAATTTTTTTTGTATAACTTGACATACACACACCTTCTTGGTTTGCATTTATGACTTATGGGTTATGTTCTAGTGATTCAGCAAATCACAGAAAAGCCCGTTTTGTCACGATAAGTTGTAAAATGCTCTGTCGAATACTTCCACAATAGCAGTTCGCCACTCTAAGGGACCGTGAACTTAGCAGTACTGAGTACATACTACATACTGACGTTGAACTCTACTAAGGTGTTCGTGTTACTACACTAAGGCAGACAAAACGACAAAATGAGACCCCGTAGAAAAAAAACGGGAGAAAAGTTATATTTTAGGGCCAAATATTATTCATTGGAGACGCAGCAGAAATGCTTGTAGCCAGGGAATAAAAACCAAACGGGACAGCCATAATCCTTGGGTTGTCATTGGGAAAAATTTCTGGACTGGAGTAATTACTTCCCCTTACCCGCTAGGATACGCCCTTGATATTCAAATAGGTCAGCAAAGCAGTCAAAATGTCGAAACAATAAATCCCCATTATAGCATTTGCAAGTTCCCCAGAAGCCAGCTATTTTTCAGATTGTCGACGTTCAACTTTGACTGTAGAAGCATGGACTTACTATTTTAAGGGCATCTACGATCTAACACGATTTTCAGAGAAGTCAGAATAAAAAATCAAAAAAGTTTAGAATTAGTTAAGAATTTTTTAAAATTGGGAATAACGAAAAAAATTACAATTACAATTACAATTACATTATAAAAAACAGTAAAAAACCAAAGGGGGGACCCTTGGAACAATTAGTTGTCGTTAAGAAGTGCCGATTTGATACTGGATCCGGATCCGGCAGGTTTGGATCCGGATATCCGGTCGATCCCTAGTATATATTTATGTGAAACGTATTATACTGAAACGTGAAACCAGGGTTTTTTTTTTCAAAATCGACAGTGGGTCCACGATGGGTCAGGTTAATTTTCGTTGGGTCCAGTTAAGCACTGACTGGGTCAAGAATATATATGTTGTAAATCGTAAGTAGACATTTATATTATATAACAGTGGCGTAGCCAGAAAAAAATTTCGGGGGGGAATGACTTTTCGATTTTTTGAGGTGTATTAGTATGCACCTAATTGCAATTTTAACGCAAAAATCGACACATTTTAGCATTTGTCGGTTAAAACAATGCTTATTTTCGACCACAGCAGCATCAAACGTAAAATTGGAGGTCAAAACACCGAAAGTTACAAAAATTGCGGGCTGGAAAGGTTCCAAAAACTGTAAAATTTGCAAATTTTTCAAAATTTTCTGGCATTAAAACCTGTAAATTTACTAAAAATTGTCATTTTTGTGACAATAAAACAGCTAAAACGATACACTAAACAGTGTATTAAGCAAATACATTGCGCACAATCCAACATTACAAGCACATGCTTCCAGAGAAGACAAAAGCAAAGAAAACTAAGCCACAGATTAGCAGGGGTCTGGGGGCGACAGCCCCCAGAAAAAAATTTGGGGAAATTTTTAATTTTTAGGACAAATTTGATCAATTGGAGACGTATCGGAAATTTTTTCCGGCCGGACCATGAAAACCAAAGGGGGGACCCTTGTTGGAAAATTTCAGTCGGTAAAATTTTCGGGCGGAGGGAATTCCCCCATTCCCCCTCTGGCAACGCCCCTGTTATATAATGTCATTTTCTGTGCTAGGTACGCATTGACGCACCCAGAAAAAAATTTCGGGGGAATTAATTTTCCAGTTTTTGTAATGGAATGAAATATATATAGACTTTTTTGCAATTTCGACATAAAAATAAAATGCAAAATCACTGTCACA
>JASANF010009282.1:0-23229 GCA_030248245.1 Trissonchulus sp. WLG1_4
AGGGGAATGGCGGACGCCGGTCGGGTTTAAATTATCGGGGGGAAATTCACAGATTTCAGCAGGGAGTAACTCTGAGTTTAGCGGACCGGCGCTCCTGAGTTAGGAGACCAAATTTACTGTTTAGTTGTTATTATTCGCGTGTTTGATACTGTATTTTACAATTCGTTCCACTGTATAAATTCTCGTTATCAGGCTCTTCAATAAAGCCTTATTTTTAGCTTTGTGTTCGCGTGTACTGGTGCAATATTTAGTCTTTGTGTTCGTGTTACTAGGGCCCGTATAGGTAATAAATAGAGTGCTCCCGAACCTGTCATTGAGCGAGTTCTAGACTTGTAGTTTCGACGCTCTCAGCGTCAAGTTGTTATTACTGCGCGCTCTCCGGCACAGATAGGCACCGGTCACGGATATTGAGATAGCCCGCCAGCTCACGCGGATGACATAAGACCGGGGGGCCGCAGTATAACATCATATTGACACAGTTTTTTTTACATTTTCAGTCTTTTCCAGTATCTATTTCAATAAAAAATTTTCATTTATGCATATTCTATATTAAGATTTTTGCACATATTCAATAGTTAGATATAAGCAGAAAATAAGCTGAAAATTCAGCACCCTCTTCAATGAAAAAATTCTAATAAATTTGCAGCTAAATGCTGATACAGCTGCTCATAAATTGTATTTTGCTCGTCAAATTAGCAAAACTTTAATGCGCAAGCCGAAAAAAATGGCTTTGTTTCATTTCATTTTCGTTTTCGTTTTCTTATTTGTTTTTTTTTCGTTTTCGTTCATTTTAGTGTCAACTGAAAAAAGAGCGTAGCTGTAGCAATTTGATGCGCTACCGGTGTGCTGTATGCGCAATTTATGCTCTATTTTTTATATTGTATAACTGTATAATTGTACAACATAATTCTACTACTACTACTACAACTACAGTACAGATCAGAATTAAGGTAAAGTGAAGCCGGCTTCGGCTTCACTTTTAATCGGCTTCAGTTGGAAATGAAGCCGGCTTCATTTCATTTCGGCTTCAGTTCGAGTTGAGTGAATTTCAACTAGTGAAGCCATTATTATAAACTCTGGAAACAGCTGTTTCATACTCCTTAAAAATGGGGGCAACGTAATAAAGTTTGTAAGCTGTTTTTAAAATTAAATATTAATTTTCATTACCTAATATTATTCGAACTATTAATGAATTTAATTACTAACCTAGACATGTTTATATATAATCTGACCAAGTATTGGACGATAACAAAATTCTATGATTGATTTATATTATATAGTTTACACAAGAACTAATTTTACTTCAGATTAAGCAATTCTTTCATGTCATTTGTCAACAAATTTCTTGAAATTCTCATATGATTATGTCTCAAATATTAGAGACGCAAATAGATAACGTTGATATATACAAACTTTTGACTCAATGAAGCAAACAAGACGTCATTTCACACCCACATTTGTAACTGACTGACCTTTTTGCCACAGCTTGCCCTGGCTTGCACCAATCGAGAATGTCTCTTGGCGTCCGAACTTTTATGCCAGATGCGTCAAATGACATTACCCGACGCGTCGGATTGGATCATCCGACGCGTCTGAATTATATTAGTCGACGTCAAGCTTTCTGCTTTCGTTTAGGGGGTAGTGACTAGTGCCGCGAAAGCAGTCGACATCGCAAACGTCTTGTTCAGTAAAAAGTTATGCAGAAATAGTTTTCCTGTATTTGAAAAAATCTATGTTAAGACAAATATTTTTGACAGGTTTCAGCAATTGGTGCAGCATACAGTTAGTTTGCAATGAAGTTGTAAAGTCAAAAAAATTACGTTTTAAAACCTATTTAATTTCGATAATTTAGTCACAATTATCAAAATGGTGTTATCAAAAAGTTTGTTTGCTTAGACTCAAAGCAACTTATTTATGTAGGGGATCCTATTGAACATTTTTTAAGCTAATGTGAGGCTACAGAAGACCTCTTTTGTTATTTTTATGACTCAGATATATGCAATAATTGCAAGCATTAGCTTCAGTACAATGATTACATGTTGTTTCTTGATTACACAACTTTTAGTCAAAAAAGTGTGAGCAGTGGTGGCTCAGTAGGCAAGATTTTTTGCATGACATAATTGTTGTTTGTATGGCCTTGGTTCGATTTCCGGTTTTCTAGGGTTTTAAGTACATATTTAGTGTGCCGTTCAAGTGCCGTGCGGTAGCAGTACAAGCAGGGGTAGACACCGGTCCTGAGATACCGGTACCCGCGGTTGGGTTGGGTTGGGTCGGAAAATCTGAGTTGTGGGTCTACCCACGGGTACCCACTTCGGACTGCGCGTGCCGCTTAATTTGTCCGACCCACGAAACTTGAAAAATTACCCCTTATGAGTGCAAATTTATAAAAAATGTTAAAAATTATGTAAAAATTATATATACTGCGTTATAGTTCCCCTCAGTTAAAGTAGTAATGTGAACAACGTACAGAAGTACGCTCCACACCGTAGAAATTAGACAAACAAGAAATCATTAGGTACGTTATCTTAAAAAGGTGGGTCAAGATGGGTCAGCGGGTCGACTGAGCCATCACTCAGGGGCTTTTTCTAAAATGGACTTAACTGGACTTGACTTAACTGGACTTAATTAAGTCCGGAATTTTGGAATGCAAAATCGGACTTAAGTGGACTTAAGTGGACTTAAGTGGACTTAACGCTGCCAGTGGACTTAATTAAGTCCAGTCGCATTTCTAAAATGTCACCGGACTTAAATTTAAGTCCGATCGCATTCCAAAAATAACAGTGGACTTAAGTTGCCGCTGGACTTATTTAAGTCCGACTTAACTTTCGCACGTTTCTAAAATGGACGTTAAGTCGCACGTTAAGTCCACTTAAGTCCGCGGACTCAAATTTACACGTATTTGGGAGGATTTTAAGTCCGCGTAACTTTACGCGGACTTAACGGATTTAAGTGCTTGATAGCTCTTGCATAATCGATTATAACTTTTGACATACTGAACCGATTTAGATGATCTATATGTCAAATGATAGCTAAATAAATGGGCTTTGTGATGACATACTTTTTAAGTTTTTTTATTTTTTTAAAGTTGCTATATGGCCGATAATTAGTCTTTTTCAGTCGATTACCGGTATTTTTATGGAACGTATGATGTTTCGTTTTGGCTGAAGTTTCAAGTTTAGAGCTGAAAACCGTTGTAGGACTGAATTTTAAAGTTTGTAATAACATAATTTTCTTATAAAGCTTAAAAATTTTGTACCACTAACGAGTGCAGTAAATGTGGGTTTTCAGACTTACGCTTTGTCAAGTATGGTTGAAAATAATCTAGATAAGACTATAGTGACACATAAATCCTGCTGAAAAATAATACGACACAGTTTGCTGAAATTACATGGTGTCGAGCAGTCATTATTTGACCAAATTTGTTGTCCTATAGTGTTTCTTGTTATGGGCACTTTTGTCGTTTTTGATTGGCCGGGTGTTATTGATTACTCGTCTTATGATTCATCACCTGGTCCAGGTTTCTCATTTTTAGCCAATGACATTTGAGTCTTCACTAAGTTTCGACCAGTGCTGCATCATCTTACATTTGCGTCTGCATTTGCGAAAACAACATAATAGTCTGTTTTTGCATTTGTGAAGTTGATCAATAATTAACAAAAAGTAAAAGTAAAGTAAAGTCCTTGTCCCTGTCTTTATATATGGGTGATTGATTCATACTCCTTGAGGACAGAGGAACAGTCTTTTACACGTGAAATAATGTTCGAACTCGATTGGATAAACTGCGTTTTAGTGATGTGGATCGGGTCGGATCGGTCCGAAAATTTGATGCGGATCAGATCCGTATGCTTGATTGGCGATCCGATCCGATCCGATCCGATCCAGCCCCAGATCGGCCGATCCGATCCGATCCGCCGATCCGATTCAAAATTGTGACTGTAACTGTGATGAACGCTAAAAATTTCACTTTTTCTAGAAATATTGTTAAGTATAACCTATTATCATGAGTGTGAGTTTGTATATACATGAAAAGATGGCATTTTTGCAATGAGAGCTCGTTACACAATCCCACGACCAAAAATTTTGGGGTCTTTTCCGTTATTCCCCCACCAGGGCCCGGTTTCATAAAAAAGCACTAATAACTAATAACTAATTATTAGTTATTAGTCCGCTAATATTAGTAGCCTAATACTGCGTTTCATAAAACGTAGCTGCATTCAAATATTAGTTATTAGTACTAATGCACTAATATTTGAATGCACTGGCCAGCGTAGCTGCTCGCTGCCCAGCAGCAGGCTGATCCGTGCGTGCGCTACGCACACATGTGTGTGTGTGTGTTCACTACCTCTGTTGGTTTAGACTTGATTTCATTTGCTATTAACGTGATTGTTGTTAGTAATAATTATTTTTTTGTGTCACATTATTGGTATCAACAATTTTACATCATTTTTGGTTGCATGTTATGTTGTAAGCCGCTACATTAACTAAGTTTTATAGTTATTTTTACACAGTCTTTTGAGAGTCACAAGAAGATCCGTAATTCAGTGGAGTGGCCTTCGCGTCCGGTTGAGTCAAGTTAAATTATTATATACAGTCCGCTTTTTATGGAAGTCAGTTTTGGTTGCCATTTTTTTCAAGTCAAATTAAACTATGACGCCAAATTTTAACTGTTTATTTATTTAAACACAAATAGAGACTTGTCAGACATCTGCATTAACTGTTTGCCCTATAACGTGGGCACATGGCACATTCCTTTGCCGGATTAAAGGGCTACTTCTTGTCCAACTAAACGGTTAAAAAATTGTGATTGAAAATGCCATTCCTAAACCTCCTGATTAAACGGACTTGTATACCTGTATAAGTGAAAACTTTAAGTTGTCCGATTTGCTTCAAATTTGCACACATTGTAGCCCCGGTGAAGGCGCATCGCAGTTGTGAAAAACTAGAACCAAAACTGTAAGAAATAAAACTATAAAACCATAACTAAAAAATTTTTGAGTAGGGTCTCTTAGGGCCTTTTTCTAAAATGGACTTAACTGGACTTGACTTAACTGGACTTAATTAAGTCCGGAATTTTGGAACGCAAAATCGGACTTAAGTGGACTTAAGTGGACTTAAGTGGACTTAACGCTGCCAGTGGACTTAATTAAGTCCAGTCGCATTTCTAAAATATCACCGGACTTAGATTTAAGTCCGATCGCATTCCAAAAATAACAGTGGACTTAAGTTGCCGCTGGACTTATTTAAGTCCGACTTAACTTTCGCACGTTTCTAAAATGGACTTAATTAAGTCCACTTAAATCCGGTATTTTTGGAATGCGTTTAAGTCCACTTAAGTCCGCTGGTTTAAGTCCAGTTAAGATTAGTCCAGCTAAGTCCATTTTAGAAAAAGGCCCTCAGGCATAGAGTATGTACCTCACCCTAGAGTATTAACACGGCAACCATGCGACCGTCATAGCTGACTGCTATCTGGTTCAAAAAAACTGACTGTCGGAGTTGTCATCGAATATCATACCTTGGCCGTACGACTAAAATGGGGCCACTGAATGCAAAACAAATGCAGCTATACTGACGCCATTAAAAAAACCAATTTTGGGATAGCTTACATGGTTGTCAGAGGCGTGCAATTGATTGATCGCTCGCTAAGGTTGTAAACTACGCCTATATTTTGTCAAAGAAAAAAATTGGGGTTGCTACTCTCAATTTATTCAACCGATTTGGATCGCCGATCCAAAATTTCCAAATCAACTCAATCCGATCCACATCACTAACAAACACAGACATGTGTATTCTATGTAGTGTCATACTGTCATGCAGTACACCGTTAATCAAAATTTTTTCTGGGTAATGTTCTCTGAAAGGCTTAGCGCGGAGCGCGCCTCTTTCTTTCGCTCCGTGCTACTTAGACTGCGAAAAGGTTCTTGCTAGACAGCAAACCTGCGTTATACCTCCTGCCAAGAACTCCTGCATACCTACTACGTTCGCATATACTGATGAGGTCCAAGGTGACAAAGGTCAGTATGACAATAGCTGTTTGGACACTACATAATCATATGGGAATTTCAAGAAATTTGTTGACAAATGACATGAAAGAATTGCTTAATCTGAAGTAAAATTAGTTCTTGTAAACTATATAATATAAATCAATCATAGAATTTTGTTATCGTCCAATACTTGGTCAGATTATATATAAACATGTCTAGGTTAGTAATTAAATTCATTAATAGTTCGAATAATGTTAAAGGTATTGAAAATTAATATTTAATTTTAAAAACAGCTTACAAACGATTGTAATCCTGACTTAATTTCGTGTGGCCATAACGGGACACAGCCGTCAAGACAAGGAGTGGCTACACTGCCAAGCTACTGTGACAAAAATTTTGTTCAGTACCTGCAGCAGCTTAAATAAACACTCGACCATAGCGAAAGAGACAACCTGATAAGTGATAACCCAGACCTAAGCTGATCTTGTTGACAACTGTCATGTCACGAAATTAATAAAATGAATAGCCGCCACATCGAAAAATTCAACACCCAGGGGGAGAATCGTACCACCCATCTCTAAGTCTGCAGCCACCAATCTACTATTTCAGTTAACACAGGGTACGCCACATCAATAGTTGTTTTGAATAAGAAACGGACAATTTATACTCTACTCAGTTAATGACAATTAAATTTCGGCATAAAATAGCTACCTGAAAACGTTATCAAAACAATACTTGTTGTCGAGAAAAGCAAACAAACTTATCGAATTGTTGTCACATATACAGTAAAGTTACTTTACGGAAAATACACAGTTAATTTAACAGAAAATCCGTAATTACACGAAAAATTGGTAATTTTACGAAAAATTAACTGTAAATTTTTCTTAAAAATTCTTAAATTCTTAAAAGTTTTCTTGCACAGTATGAGTACAAAAAGGCCAATCGAAGACAAAAACCTTTTGCAAGTGTTGTAAATGAGAAATAGGGCCTATGAGACTCGGGGGCTGTGGTGTAGTGGTAGCATGCTTGACTTCGAAACAGGCGGCCCGGGTTCGATTCATGGCGCCTCCATTTCCTTCATTCTTTCTAAATTGGGGTCTAGGATACACCGCTTTTGAACTATAAGCGCTCAACGTTGAGAAACTATTGAGAAAGTGTAGCATTGCTTAACGAGCTACGGCAAAGTAGATTTCCGAAGCAAACAAGCTCGTTAAAACAATAAAACTCATGTAATTCATACTGCGCGATTTCAAACATACAGTCATGGCCTCGAATAGTGTCCACTTAGTCGGAGTTGACACGAAGTCGACTACAAGTTCACTCGCAGTTGTAATTCATACGTTAGTACGAAAACTTGGAGCTGTCCGAAAGAAGTATGGAAACCTCTGTTGACCTTCTGTCCTACACATATGCAAAAAATACGTAGCATTGAAACCAAGCAAGCTAACAGGCACGCGCTTGCGCGTGTTTTTAGAACAGTGACCTTAGGTTAACTTCATTTTAAACTTTTTCCACACGATACTCGCACAAACACTCGAAGCCACTCGCACCCGTACGCACGAAGTACACGATTTGAGGCCAGGACTGTACTTAGGTGACTGAGTGTTGACCTTGAGGACAGCTACTAATGGCCATGTTTTTACAGTCTTCACACAAGTAAGCTATTTGAAAATTTAGGTATTTCGAACTGAAGTATCGGCAGCTGTTCACACTCAATGACAACAATATCTGATTTCTGAATTCTGTCTCAAACTAATTCCTTCAAATATCGGAGTTAGGACAAGAGTAAGAGCATGTGCTTACACAGACGCCATCAGATTTCTTGGCTTCGGAATTTGCACTGCAAACTTAGGACTTCTGTTTTTAAACCGAGTTTCGACCGGTTCACCGGCCAATTATTTGACAGTGGATACCGCGCCACATAGTCTGAACGGTGTCGACATTTTATCTAAACCAGCACTGCCTGCGTTCACCATTCATTAATGTCTGGCTTAAGGGGGTAGTGTCGCGCAAGTAAGCAAGTTTTCCTCATAGGTTGTGAAAAGAGAGCTTTTTGCTTTGAAAAAGTACGTTCAATGAGAAGCTAGTCTAACGCTGTATGGTGTCAAATAATTACTGCCAGACACCATACTACTAATATCGACAAATATCTTGGACCAGTCGCCATTAGTAAGCCAGGCATCACACAATAGGGACATAAAAGTATGACAAATCAAGCCAGATTGGCCAGCTTGTGGAGTACACACAATGTGCAGACGCACACTTTTTTGCGACAAATAAGAAAAAAGAAAACGGAAGGTTCGTTTTTCTTTTGATTTTAAAATACGTGTTCAGATTTCTCACAATTTATCACTATTGCTGTGAGTACTTCACAGTTTCCGCATAGTTTCACAGTTCAAACAAGTATTACTCCGCAACCACTCAAGCAATTTGCACTAAATTTTGTGTAAGTAAACTACAACATATGTGCAATCAGTCTGTGTAAACAAACTAAACAGAGAGATCGATAAATGTAACGAAAAAATGGAATGTGAATAGGTTTTCAAAACGTCAATTTTCCGACTTTGCGACATCATTGCAAACTATATGCTGCACCAATTTTGCTGAAATATTTGCCTTTAGATAGATTTTCAAAATATAGAAAGAACTATTTCTAACATTTCACTGAACAAGCTTTACAGTCGCGCAAATTCGACTGCTTTCGCGACACTACCCCCTTAAAAGGGTCGGGCATTTATATTTACTATTTATAGTTTTTAGCATACGAGAGTAATTTTCGCTTTTTGTTTAGTTATTGTGTGTTTCTTCCTACCACAAACATGTGCTTGTTTGTCGGGAACAGATATGGTTTACACGAAGACCGGCTTGATGAAAATATCAGCTCTTGACCAGGCATTTGGAAGAAGACAGTTAGTTTTGGCAATAGGGTCAGGAGGTAATATTGTGTGGACACCAATCATGTTTCATTTACATCCGAGAAACAACAACAGAACCAATGCACTTAGAATCACTACAGTTAGCGGTAAAAATGTAACCTTAACAGGTATGCACGGAATATTTGCAGCCGCACGGTTACAGTCATTGGACACAAGGTTACCAGCAAAGTTTGCGTACGATGTTGAAGCGGGTAACGATGTGTTTGTAAAACATGGACTAAAAACTGATAGAGAAACTGTATCTAAAATTGAGGCAGTTGAAACGGCGGGCATGTACAGCCCGGTGACGTACACTGGAACGCTGGTTGTGAACGACGTGGTGGTTTCTTGCCACTCCCACTTGGACCACTACCGAGCCCAGGCTCTTTTCAACGTCATCTATCGCCTCCCCAAACCCTTCCAGCGCCATCTTCAGGAACAGTTCTACCACATGACCACCAGCGACTGGCTCAATTGGGTGGACACTGTTGAAAAATTACATGAATAAAACTCAATTTTGATGTATCTAATGACAAATGTTTTATGTTGAGTAAGAAACAAAAGTGTGTAAGCAACACAGAAATGCGCTATGATGCTTTTGCCAATTGTGTTAGTCTCAATCAAATTTGCTGTAAGTGCTATTTGTTCTGTAACGCTTTTTAGAATGCTATTTGGGTAAAAGACGTTTATATGTGTATAGCTCAAAGAGCAGTACGCGGGTGTGTTCTTAACTACACACAAGAGTTAGGGTGGTTAGGAGTGGGTAGGGTTAAACATCTTGTATCGGTGTAAACCTGCACGAGACATCATTTACATACATGCTTACAAGCTTACACACGTTTTTGTATACTTTTATCAGGAAATCATATAACAAATAATATAATATTTGTATTAGGTATCATAATATACGTCTTACCATAACTTGTAAACCATTATAATGAAAACACAAATACAAAGATTGTATCCCTCCAGACTGATACGTTATCAAGTTGTGGGTATAAGTGTTAAAAGGAAAGTGGAGGGCCCCAATTGAAATGAAGCCTTTACTGCAAATAATGGCATAATTGTAACTACATACTAAACTAAATTATTAATGAGATAAAATTTGAGAACGAAATTTCAAATTTAAATTTATAATATTGGATACATAAAAATGCATGCGGTAATTTCAATACTTTCCGTTTTCAAAGATTTGACATTTCGTGCTTAGAAAAGTTAAGTACGATATAAATGTGTACAAGACCTCTAATTTAAATGTGATACATTTGATATTGATAGTTCTATACCCAACAAAAATTTGAATTACAATATAAACACACGATTGATACTGTGATATTAAACGAAACATTATTCTGCATTGCTATAATTAGTGCTAATATTAACATTGCTTAGTGCCTTACTTTATAATTATATTTTTGCTATATTAAATATAATTATGATACTTGGAATTTTAATGATAGAAATGGCAGCTGTGGCGAGGTTTTTTCGTTGTCCTCATCTTCATCTGTGAACACTGTCAGAGACTGGTAAATTTCTCATTTATGGTCAAGACGATTGTGTATCGTTAACCCTTTTTGCCCAGAGGATCATGAGAGATATGTACAACATAATGAACTGCCATATTTGGGGTTATGCTGGTCTATTGTAGTGACAGGATCTTTGAACTGTTTTTATGGAGAATGGTAGGTCTTCGCATTTCGCCGGCGATTTCCAGTCCTACTGCCACACAGCGAAGCCTATGCTTAATTAAGCAATCTGCAAATTTGACTTTTTTATCGCAAAAGTAGTGTTTTCCTAGGGCCACATTCTGAAATTGGAATGCAACTTAGCAGTCCGCTTTTTGTGCATCAGATACAGCAGATATTGTAGTTTATTTCTGGTAATCGACTATGGCAGGCCCGCAGGCGCACAATTGCTGTGCTGATACTCTAGGGTGAGGTACAAATCTCAACTTTGAGCGCTTATAACTCAAAAACGGTCCAGAGTTGATAGGATTTTTCAGTTACTTACTATTTTTTTTTAAGACAAATAATAATCTTTTACAAAAACACCACTTCAAAATTACTAATTTTTTTATATAAATATTTTTTTTTTTTTAATTCTTAAAAATTTTTCTTTTATTATATCCCCTTTTATCCTCCCACACTTTTTTCCTTTTTCTGTTAAACACTTACTCTTTTTCTTCTTCCCCTCCTTATCTTTTTTTTCTTAAAACAAAAAAAATCAAAATATTTAAAAATAAATAGTTTTTTTTTTATTTTTAAATATAAAATTTTTACTACTATTTGCTATCCTCTTTTCTACTCTACAAAATACATTAAAAACACTTTTATTTCTTTTTTTTCTCTTTTTTTTTTTTTTTTTTTTCATATAACACAGTATATTTTTTTTTTTTTTTTTTTTATTAAAAACACACTTCTATTTTTTTAGTCCTAGACCGTTCATTGACTTGACATTTCCCTTTTAGTCAAAACTAGTATTATACAATTAACAATTAGCAATTGCTGCCTTAACGCTACAAATGTGGCCTTAACGAAACACACAAAAGAGTGTGGACCTAATGGGACGATTGTAATCCTGACTTAATTTCGTGTGGCCATAACGGGACACAGCCGTCAAGACAAGGAGTGGCTACACTGCCAAGCTACTGTGACAAAAAATTTTGTTCAGAACCTGCAGCAGCTTAAATAAACACTCGACCATAGCGAAAGAGACAACCTGATAAGTGATAACCCAGACCTAAGCTGATCTTGTTGACAACTGTCATGTCACGAAATTAATAAAATGAATAGCCGCCACATCGAAAAATTCAACACCCAGGGTGAGAATCGTACCACCCATCTCTAAGTCTCCAGCCACCAATCTACTATTGCACAGTGTGAGGATAAAAAGCCCAATCGGAGGCAAAAAAACTTAGCAAATATCTAGCCTACGTAGCGTCTTGCTTTTTGTCGTGGTGTAAATGGTGGCATGAGATAAGTATGGGTTATGGCACTGGTTGGCTTAATTTTTATGTTAAATTGTTAAATTGTAATAATTTATAGAACACGCAATACCGGTTTATAAAAAATACCACTGTTTTTTGTTAACCGTGTAACAGCATATATCAATTTTGCAACGTTTCAAATTGAAAACTTTTTACACATCATTATTAAACTTGCTTATTTTGTCAAAACTTTTTCATTAATGAGGTGTGTACCAATGGTGGCACTGTCTATGCCCAACCCATTCTGTCTTAAAAATCTACTGAATCTTGAAACGATGTTAAACTACTCTGTTTTAGTTAGATGCTTTTTTAATCACACCAACCATTCACTAAAGTTTGCTTGCACAGTGTGAGGATAAAAAGCCCAATCCGAGGCAAAAAACCTTAGCAAATATCTAGCCTACGTAGCGTCTTGCTTTTTGTCGTGGTGTAAATGGTGGCATGAGATAAGTATGGGTTATGGCACTGGTTGGCGTGCCTTGGCGGGTATAAGTGATTTATACGCATGTTTCTGTAAAACTCCGAGTGCAGGAGCCCGAGCGCACTTTGTTTGTTTCAGTGCAACAAACAGTGCTATAAGTTGCTTGTAATTTGGTTTTAAATACGTACGTAAAAGTTTCAGCGATTGGAAAAAATGTCAAGACATTGATGGGGATCGAACCCACAACACTCTGATTCTAAGTCAAACACCTTATCCATTGGGCTACAGACTTGCTGCGGATAATCTGGTCACCTTGGCAGTTGTCACACATTACTTTTATGCATAGTGAATAGCGCAATAGTAGGTAGCGCAACACACATACCGTACACACCCCTGTGCAAAACTGAGTCCACAACACTGCCGCTGTTCTATTCCAGAAATATTATGCAACTTGATGTCAGTGTTGGAGTGGCCTATTGGTTAAGATGGTGAACTCGAAAACCGCGAATTCGATGGTGATGGTTTTCATTCATCTTGTCTTTATTTTTCTTTCGATTTCTGCTACGTGTGGTATAAGTTAGGTGGCGCTGTAGAGTGCAGTATAAAAGGTTGCTTGCAGAGATGGAACCGGGTCACTAAATCGTGACCCGGTGACCCGGTAGATCCCCTGACCCGTGACCCGGTGACCCGGTTTTCAACGGGTGGTTATTACATTATTGAAACGTCAAAAGGAAACCGCTAAACAGACATTGCATAACCGTTTCAGCTCAAAGGAAGAATAAGTATTCGACTTCTTCTTACTTAGGAACAAAACGTGAAATCGAAGTACATAGGGACGAAAGTTTCTGCGATACCAAATTAGGCAGCTGCTTTTTAGTTTCTTACGACGAGTACCATTTCTAACCATGGAGGATAGTCTGGGTTTTTTCGCGCAAAAACATTCGCACTTGCGAAAAAATTGATAATTGCGAAAATTTTTAAACCTTTTCGCAAAATTGCGAAAACATTTTTACGCAGTGGAGGTGAACTCGTAAATTCTAGCGCTGATTTTTGTGGTTTAGTCGTAAAATAATTTCCGATACGTACCCAATTGACCAAATTTGACCTAAAAATTGAAAATTTTTTGAAAAAAAGTTTTTTCTGATTCCCGAGGCTCAGACTCGTGCAACTTTGTGACTTGATGTTTCTAGTGACTGTAAATGGCACGCATTTTCTTCCATGTATAATCACACCGACTGCATGTAACACTAATAGACAGTATAATAGTGGTCGCAGGTGACAATTGAGAAACAATTAAAAATGTTAGCATTTGGTCATTGGCCGTGTCTTCTGAAATTTATTTACGACTGAGCATCGATTGTGAAAATTGTGAAAAATTACACAAAATTCTTAGGACGGCTCCATAAATTTTATTTAAAATGTCCAAATCGTTGCTTGTTGGCCAAAATGGGTAAAAATTGAGTCAGTCTTAATCTTGAATAGGCGGAATAATGTTTTATTAGCATTTAAATTTAAAATCTACTGCATCAAGTAACAACAGTAAGTTTGCGAAAAAAAATGACGTTGCTAAAAAAATTATAAGCTTTTCGCAAAATTGCGAAAATTTGCCAGCGAAAAAACCCAAAGGATAGTTGAAATTGGCTCCATTTCTTGCCCTATGCAGCTCAGCTCTCCGCAATCCGCACCCGATTGCGATCTATGTACATAGTTAAAGCCATTACATTTTGCGAACAAATTTGCGCCACAGCTCTCAATCTACATTACCAGTCAGAACTGAAAGTTGGAAACGTGTTTCGTTTCAGTGTTTGTGACACATCACGTTTTGAACTATTAGTCAATTTGATAATAAAATTGCGTGAAGTCCACAGCACTGAACACACCAATATATAAGTTGAATTCTGTGAGAACAAAGTTTACATACATAGCAATCACAAAATCCTCACAAATGCAACTACCAAGTGAACTGATACAAGTTTAGGGCAAAAATTCTGGTTGTCTAAAAAAGTCTGTTACGGACCGGGTCAACACCCTTGACCCGATGACCCGGTGACCCGGTGACCCCGTTCCATCTCTGGTTGCTTGCTACAGCGTGCATTATAAGTAGGTTGCACGCTACAGCATGCCGTAATAAATATAGCACCCTACTAATACACCAAACCAAATTACAACCATGGTTGACTAATCTTACATCACGAACTTATGTGGGACATCGTTTTGCTCCTTTTGGTTTTTCGGCAATCTTTTTTGGCATAGTTGGCACGCTGATGTTACGTAGATGCAAAAAGTATCCCCAGTTCGATTTGTTATTAAACAAAGCTAAAGGGACTGCCCAATTTTTAAGCCAGCATCTAGTACTGCTGCTCTTAGCCGAACCTTCAGGTTTCGGTGTGCTCATTTGATTTAGCTTAGTATTGAGTACAATATATATATACCTATGTTCTACTGCGTATTTCGTGAGGAACGTCTCGAATTGAACTAAATTGTGTGTCATTGTCCGTCAATATTGCGCGTGGGCGCAAATACATCAGAATATGTAGATTGCTCTCATCACACTTGAGACCCCATTCGTGCTATAACGAGACTCAGCCCTTTTGTAGTATTCTTTATATCTGGCGTGAAATTTGCATTGTGGTCTTTTAAGATATATTATAGATATTGGTTGGTGGTGGAACGCTTTCAGACTTTTAGTACTATAATTAAACATAATTACATTAATTAAGTAGTTCAGTTATATTATTACCATAATATTACCTTTACTACGCTGTTTACTATTATAGTAATCATATAGGTTTGCCGTTTAAATAAACCGAATTGAACTTAAACCGAGTACTTCCAAATTGTATTTTTTTCGTAGAATTCACGTATTCAAACGACTATCAAAGTCGAGACAAAAGGGCATTATTATTCAATTGATTTTTTAACTCAAGTATAAAACTTTTTTTTAAAATATTGTATCGTTAAGCAATAATTAACGTCATCTTACAAATTTGGCCAAACTAGTCAAAACTGAACATGTATGTATGATATAATAAATATTATATTCAGCGAACATACTTTCAATAAAATATTAAAAAGTTATTAAAACATAAATTTTTGGTTCTAGAATCACGTGTGCTGCATTCATTACTAGATTCATCAAGACGGCAACTATACTTTTTGGAACAGTATTACTGTAGATGTCGACGTAGACTATATACTGTACTCTACCAGTTGTTTTACATAACGGCAAGAGTACATAATAGGTAGTACATAATAGAGTACATAATATGGAGGGAGTCCCTATTATATACTCTTGATAAGGGCTTTTTTAAAGAAATAAGGTGACTCGACTGGGCTTGCTTTAAGTAGAGGTTAGGAATAGATACTGGAAATTTAATAGCTAATTTTTTCCAGAATTTATTTTTTTTAACGCTCAGAAAGTGTTTGAGCACTGGCTGATGCACAGATTTACCTCTTCCTTGTGTTGAAGTTATAGGCTACCAGGCTACGAGTACTAACTCCAAAACAAGCACTTTGTTGACGTGTTGAAAGAAAAATGATGCCCCAATTTAGAAAGAAGAAAGAAATGGAGTCGCCGGGAATCGAACACGGACCGCTTGCTTCGAAGACAAGAATGCTAACCACTACACCACAGCCCCCGAGTCTCATAGGCCCTAATTCTCATTTACAACTTGGATCAATACTGATTTGCACTTTTGTTGACGAGCGCACTTCTTTTCACATGACGATCCCAAGTCATATTTTATCGTATCGGTAAAACTAGGCGCGGCACGCACCAAGATTTCTTTATTTATTTGTCAGGAGTTCTTTTAACCTTTTGCCGCATGAAAGTTCAAAAATGCACTGTGTGTGTGTGTGTGTTGTATGTGTGTGTGTGTGTCTAGTCCCTAGACACCTGCTGTTTTTTTGCCGCAGGGCGAGATATGAAACCTGACTTCCGATCCCGCAAGCAGCGCACAGTCGTCAGTGCCGTGATATTGAGCCACTGAGTGAAAACAACTCGAGGTTGAACCACTGAGCCCAGATAACTTGAGATTGAGCCATTGAATCAGGCTTGACAGCGACCTTGCCTCGCCTGAATTATTTTCTTTTCTCTTGTATTGTTGATCTCAGAGTCGCACCGATCTGCAGTCATGCGCTCCTAATCCTAATCCGAGGGCCGATTCCTAAAATGGATTAAACGGATTAGATTATAATTTGTTGTGCCAATAAAGCCTGTTTCACACGAGGTGGATTTTCAAGGGGACTTTCCCCATGGGGATCCCCAGGGGGATCCCCGTGGGAGTCCCCACGCGTCCCCACGGGGATCCCCGAGGGGACGCAAGGGGAACAAAGTACCGTTATTTTAATAATGGAATTTATTTTTAATATTAGTATTAATATAAATACAATTCGTAAAATATTTTTAATTTAATATTAATATAAATAAAGTTTGCAATTTATTTTTAATTTAATATTAATATAAATGCGATTCCTGAAATATTTTTAATTTAATATTAATATAAATAAACTTCTCAATTTATTTTTAATTTAATATTAATATAAATACGAAAATTTTCTATTTTTAATATTAATATTAATTTTAATATTAATATTTCCAAAATAATAGGTTTTATTTAGTGCTAAAAACACAGACATTGCAAGCACGTACAGTAGTGTGCACCCTTACTTAAGTAACGCTATAACGTTCTCGAGGCACTCGACTCGAGTCACTTTTACGTTTCAACCTGCCTTCATTCTTCGTCCCTTTGCTCAACACTATCACTGTTCCACCACAATTTCTGTTTCGCTTTACAGGTGAGCTGCATTTTGTGCTTCTTTGTCCTTCTGTCATTTTGATTTGTCCTTGACCTCAAAAACGGTCCCTAGGCATGAACTTGTCGCTGTTTTGGGGTGAAAACTCTTTACTCCATTGGAAAAAAATGACATTGAAATCGTGGACGATCGCATGTAGTGTTTGTGACCGGCCGCGAAAGGCGCCGGCCGGCCGGTGGCCGGGCCGGCGGTGAAGTTCGGCTGGCCCGCCTGTGAAAACCGGCCGGATCGGCCGAATTTTTGGACAAAACCAACTGATCCAAATCCAGAGTGTCATTTTAGCATAACTTAGCCTGCCGGAATGTTATGCCGGCCTAATTTTGTCAGTCGGTTGAATCTGGTTGGCCGGCCTGTGGTTTTAACCGGCCGGCCGATTTTGACCGGCCGGCCGGCTGATTTCGGCGGCCGAAAATTCCGGCCGGTCACAAACGCTAATCGCATGAGAAGCTAAAAGCAACATGACTAAAATCGAAACAATAACCCGGAGGGTGTTTATTTTTATTTTAGTAAAACCCAAAACAGTAATGCACGGGGGCAAGATTTGGCACCCCAAGTAATAAATTACTCAATGCGAGCTATAAAACTTGGCTAGTTTGCTCTAGTCAACTAACAAAATTTGCAGGTTTTTTATGGAAGTTAAGTTCTCTGTGTTAAGTATCCCAATGTTGCACCAACTCCCTCACATGGACAGGGGACAGCTTCTTAGGGCTACGACAAGGTTAGGGCCAAATCTAGCTGAATCAATCGCAACATAGGGACAAGGAAATCTTTGATTAATTACACTACGGAAACAAGAGTCATTCATTTATCAGGACAAGGACAATAGGGTTGTTTTAAATACATATGTTTTTCAACAAAAAACATAATTATAAGCAGTAGCATAGCCAGAAAAAAATTTCGGGGGGAATAACTTTTCGATTTTTTTTGTAAAGTGTTAAAGTGCACTTAATTGCAATTTTAACGCAAAAAAACTACACAGTTACGCATTTTTGATCTGATTTTTGACCACAGCAGCATTGAACTTAGTAGAGCTCAAAACACCGAAAATTCCAAAATCCATGGGCTGGCGAGGGTCTTGAAGCTAGCAAATCCGCAAATTTTCCGAAATTTCTTTACATCAAAAACACTGTACATTTGCTAAAAATGTCATTTTTGTACCAATAAAACAGCTGAAGCGATACACTATACCTATTACCTACACTGTATTAAGCGAATATATAGTGCACAATACAACTAAATTTTTTCAGGGCCCGGTTTCATAAACAATAAATCGCGATTCATTAGTAACACTGGTGCAACATCGCAAATCGAGTATAACGTTGCCTATACACAATATTTTTGCTAGATATTTTCATGATAGGTAGCCAATATGTTACACCACGTGTGGTTCAAATCTCATGATAGTCAAGTTATCCAGTGAAAACTATAGCTAGCTTGAAATCATTCATTAGTTGCAAATATTAGTGAATTTCTTAAAACCACTAATATTTACTAATATTTGGAACTAATGAATGACTTTGACTTAGCTAGACTTTTGTCTGCATCAAGCAAATGTAACAAAAGTTTGCACACACATTATCTAATGTATTGGCTATATGTTGTGAAAATTTCCAACATGAGCATTAAGTTAACGCAAAGTTATAACTTATTTATTAGCCTATATCGGTGTTACTAATGAATCGCAACTGATTTTTTATGAAACCGGGCCCAGGCCGGACCAAAAAACCAAAGGGGGACCCTTCTGTAAATTTTCAGTCAGAAAAAATCGGGGGGATGGGGAATTCCCACTCTCATTCTCCCCTCTGGCTACGCCCCTGATAATACATAAGAGTATGACACTCGACCAATTACTGTCCTGGGGCTGGGACTGGGACCCATACATGTAAAGAAGAAAATGGGGGCTAAAACCCCTTCGTTTCAGCACGCCACCAGCTCACCACAGAGTCCATGCTGATACATAGTGTGCTGATACGAAAGGGGTACCCAACCTGAAATTAAGACACTTCCCTGATTTTAGGGGGGTCCCCCCTAGAATCAAGGCGTAAAAAAGCTAATTCGGCGAAGCATCGTTCCGACCGATAAGCTGGAATAGAAAAGAGTGTCATAGTCTTCCCTATTATGTTCTCTTGGTTACTTGTATGCCTGGCCGCCTGGGTCCGAATGATACCTATCCTGCGACCCAGACATGTAACGGGGTAAAAATTTGGGGACACTTTCTCCCTGAACCACCAAAAATACCCTAAATTTGTGTCATACTCTTTGTATTACGCATTGTTGGTTTGTTGAAACCAATTTTCAGTTTCAATATCAACTAGTCAACTGACGACGACGGGTTTCCGACCTGTATTGGACCGTCTATTTTAGACAGTTGACCGTTTTTTAGACAGAGGCCGGGTTCAAACTGGCACTTGCACTAGCACAAGCACATGCACAAGCTCAAGCACATCCGGTTCACACTACAGAAAATTCTGCACAAGCACAAGCACAACGCTTGTTCAAAAATTTTATCTTTTGCACAAGCACAGCCAATCAGGGCAGAGATTTTTCAGCAGTCAGTTTGGGTGTACATAGGCATATATAAATGGCGCAAAATTAAACGAAGAGTGGTTGTTTCAGGGGGGAACCCTGGTCTAAATAGATCTTATATTAACTGAAGAATGCACTACTGCGTTCATTTTCTTTTTATTTCCTTTTAGTTTCTTTTAATCTTTAAATTTGAATTGCATTTTAGCATTATTTTCCCATTTTTTCTAGTTTATTTTCCTTCTTCCGTAAATTAGTACGAGAAAGGTTTAAAACTTTAGCCCAAAATTTCAGAACAAAAACGAAACTTCTGAACAGAAAAGACGTTACATTGGCGCGCTTAAATTTGATTGGCTGGGCTTGTGCTTGTGCAAGTGCCAGTGTGAATCCGACCTAATTCGGAAAATTGTGAAAACTGCGCCATCGCTCAGGCATTACTTCACCCTATAGTATTAACACAGCAACCGTGCGGCATGTGCCTGCCTTACTTGAAGGGCGAAGGCTAGTAATAAACTACAACATTGACTGCATCTGACTGTAGAAGGCTGGGCTGACGGCTGACGTCGCAGTCAAAAATCTTAATGCGGCCACAAAAAATACTACTTCTGCGATAAAGAAGTCACATTTTCATATTGCTTAGTAAAGCGCAGGTTTTGTTATCTATGTGGCAGTAGGTCCAAAATTTGGCCGCTAAACACGAAGACCTCCACTTCCTGAAAAAAATTTAAAGTTCAGTTGACTTGAATAAATATGTCAGTTGTCAAGTACTGTAATCCCCGATTGGAAGTTTATCACGTGATGTGTCAACTGGCATTTCTGAGGACGGCGGGTTAATACGGTAAAGAAATGGTTCCCTTAACACAAAAATAATAGCTATGCCAATGTGACTTCACGGACAAAATTCGGGTAGAAAAGCGAGCACATGAGCTACGCTGTATTTAAAATAATATTAAAATTGTATAAAAATGCATTTTTAATATTAATATAAATGCAGCGTGTCAGTTTCTACACTGGCATATACTTGTCTTGTATATGCCCAGCCGTTATTAAAAAGAATATTAAAAATAAAGTGCTTTTTAATATTAATACGGCCAATTTATTTTTAATTTAATATTAATATAAATACAATTGCTGAAATATTTTTAATTTAATATTAATATAAATAAAGTTCTCAATTTATTTTTAATTTAATATTAATATAAATACAATTCCTAAAATATTTTTAATTTAATATTAATATAAATAAAATTATCAAATTATTTTTAATTTAATATTAATAAAATTATTAATATTAAAAGTATTTTAAATACTGACTTTTAATATTAATATTAATTATTAAAATAACGGTAGAACAAAGGGGACTTTGCTGGGGACGCGTGGGGACGCATATGGATCCCCTCGGGGATCCCCATGGGGATCCCCTTGGGGAAAGCCGTTCACACGAGGCAGATTCTCGAGGGGATTCTTGCGTGGATTTTTAAACGGCCTCCCAGTACGTAGTATAGTTGTGGTGGCTGTATATTGATTTTTGAACTATCCTAGTATCTTTGCAGAGAATTATTTATTCACATGTTAAAATATATGTTATATGCAAATTAAATAATTACTTATATTTACTTTCTATTAAATTTTAACACAGTAATGGCACAAATCCATATCTACGCGGTGTATGAGAACACTAACGTATACTATATGTTCAAAAAACAGCTATAAAAGGCCTGAAAAAGTTAGTAACAGAATATTCAAGCATCGTCTGAAATTATATAACTCACGTGACTTTATTTGATTGGCCACTGCATGTGGATCCCCTTGAAAAAACGCTCGGAGAGCGATAAGCAAAACTCCCCATGGGGACCCCCAGGGGGATCCCCCTGGGGATCCCCTTGCGTCCCCACGCGTCCCCATGCGTCCCCAAGGGGATCCCCTTGGGGATCCCCCTGCGTTTCCACGCGTCTCCTTGTGTCCCCAAGGGGATCCCCGTGGGGATCCCCTTGGGGACGCGTGGGGACGCAAGGGGATCCCCTTGGGGATCCCCCTGGGGATCCCTTTGAAAATCCACCTCGTGTGAAACAGGCTTAACTCATGATATAGTTTATAAATTTATACAAAATTCGTATTAGCAGTTATTTGCAGCACCTTCCTTGTGCACAAAACTTTCAAGTCTCCCTCAACATTGAGATAAGTTATTAGGCAAACAAATTTTAATCTAGTCCGTTTAATCTAGATTAGGAATTGGCTCCAAGTCTCAAGAATTCGAGTAGTCATTTTCAAATGAAAATGTATTTGCCCGACGCCATTGCATCATCCGACGCGTCGGGTTTCATCACCGAGGCCGTCGGATGACATCACCCGACGGGCCTAGCTAGGCTTCGGATTGCATCATTGAGTTAGAAATTTAAGAGCTTGCTGGAAAAATTTAGGAGGGTGACTACGCAGCGAGTTATGCAAATTTTTTATAGTTTATTTTTATATGTTGTTTAACAGATTTACTTGAAATTCAAGATTCATTCAAATTCAATTCAATTTAAACATCTGAATTCTAATTTTTATTAGTTAATGCAAATAAAAAACAAAAATAGTATTTATAGTTTCCGCCAAAGAAACCACCCCTATTTAAAACTTCACGCCTGAACTTTGACAGCTAACTAATTATTGGCTGGCAAAACTCTAGGCGTCAGATTTCATAATCGAAGGCGTCGGATTTCATAATCGAAGGCGTCGGATGACATCACTGGACGTTTCGGATGACATCATCCGACGCGTCCGATTTCATCACTAATCCCGACGCCTCGAATCTATTTTCATTTAAAGCCGACTGTACCTAATTAATCGTGCTAGAAAATAACCAAATTAACACAAAGAAATTAAGGAAATAATGGAAATTAATACTAAAAATAATAAACATGAAAAATGTAAAAGTTAAAAAACATTTCATGTAATCCGAACTTAGCAGAGTGTACGGGGGTTTCGGAGAGAGAGTTCACGAATCAACTGAAATTGTTGATAGGTCATTAATTTGAAACTTGGTGCTGAAAGTTTATAAGACTCTGTAACGTTTTTAAGGTTGCGTTTGGGCGTTGCGACGCATACTGACTTTACTGTTGTTGTAATTTGTAAAAAACGGCAATTTTTTGCAATTTACTGTTCAAGTATACTTTTTACATTAGTGTTTGCAATACAGATAGTATGTAGCTATAGTTTCTGCAACATTTAGTACAGGTTTTTATTAAAATGGCAACACTACTTCTAATAAGAGTATTACTGTAGATTTCTTCTGTTTTGTATGGTTCATAATCAATTCAGCATAGTATTTCCTGAGTCTACCGACTGAGTGTTTTTCTAAAACCAATAATTCCGACGTTACAGTAGTAATGGCAGGACCTTACATTAAGTCTGCCCTGCTAATTCCATTTTTCTCTTAGAAATAGGGGCAACCCCATTTTTCTGTTGGGCCACTGCCCAACAGGTTGTTAATTTTGATTCTGGTATCTTAAAACAGTGTTAGCGTGAAAGTGTCCATGTGCGGAGTGTGTTTTACTCGTCTTTTACCGTGGTTTTGCGTTTGTCACCACTGAAATGCCTTGTATA